>DWPA01000644.1:0-22941 GCA_018251375.1 Calpodes ethlius
TACAACATGGAGGCTGTAGGTATTTATTTCGTGGTCAACGATTCGTAACCGGTTCCACTTCCTTCTGAATGTCGTGGTAATAGTCAGTTCCGGCTTCAGGGTGCAGCGCCGTATTGACCGGTTTTCAATGTCAAGCTCCTGGGAATGTTCGCTTAAAATGGATATTGCATGAATTCATTATATTTAATATCTTGCCTCACGCGATTAATTAGTTAGAGCGACCGCAAGGACCATTATTCATAAGAATAAATTGATTCTATAGTTTATTTAAAAATAATATAAGGCTTTGAAACGCTCATAAAAAAATCTAGCACTGTTCATTCAAGTCTAAGAACAGGAGTCGCTAAGTTGACGTAGTGCTATTGATCCAATTCGGCGACTCATCTCTAAAATCAGTGCTATGTTTAATTATGCCTATGCGACTAGTCGCCCGATTGGATTACGCGTTTGATTGAACTAAGCGACCAATTTTGCGACAATATTTAAAAGACTGTTTCGCTAAATAAAATATTATACATATGTACTATATTGTACGTATTGTACTGTACGTGAATAGATTAATAGAATAAGATCTTTAATACGACTAGCAGTCTTAGAATTGGACAACCGGTGCACGAGGTTCGTTAGATTTGGCAGTTGTGAAGGTAGCTATTGAATAGTCAGTTATTCACAGACCTGAGTTCTAATATCGTAGGCAGGGTTTTGTATTAAGATGACCTCATAAACATTATGTAATATTTAAAAAAAAAAAAATACCTCTATTTCTCGTAATACCGGTAAGACCATTCCTTTATACTTATAAGACCATTCTTTTTACAGCTACTACCAACTTAGTCATAGATTTATCTACATAGTTTATCTCAGAATAAAGTTTGCTCTCTAATGCATAGACTAACATTTTTTGTACGGTCACAAGGTTGACGACAACTGACCTTACTATGTAGTTAAAAAACTAGGATTTTTTGCGGTGCTGTGACTAATACCATATCGATTTCTCGTCGCTCAGTTGTTTGTTTCTGTCAGCTTTCAATGTTAGTACGTTCGGTAATACATTTGAATGACGTATGTTGTGTGACAGATCCCAGTATATGGTCTGTACAGACTGATGGAAGTAAACTGTAAATCTTTTCACAAAGCAATACTTTTTTTTATATATTAAAAATCCACTGCCTTTTATTGATATATGTTAATCTAATCTTAGAAAAAAATCCTAAAGACGGATTTACATTTTTGTACTATTCATAAGTCACTAATAAAGCAAAGTGTGTATGTGTATGCATTTGAGAGATAATATCTGTATAAAAAATAATATATAAGTAAGTATATAATATACTGTTAGCAATCTTAAGGGGTAGTAGTAGGAAAAGTGGAGGTAATTCCTATATAAGTCTGTTTCTAGTATCTAAGTGAGACAGTTCTCTGATATCTTTGGGGTGCGAAAGCTATGCTTGTCGCTATATTGGTCTGATCTGAATGTTGTGAAGTACTTTTGGTTGCTTATGCGTTGTGGATTGTTTCTAACGTAATTTGAGTTTATTTAAATTGAGATTAAACTCAGGTTAGGTGTTAATGAAATTGTTCTTTTAATTAACGTATCGCTTCAGACCCAAGAGTAGTATTTTTTAAAATAAAATGCCACTTCTGAACCTAAAAATACTATATTTAGTGTAACTGCTTCAATAAATTTTACTTCTAAACATGGTCTTACTTGAATGAAAAATATAAATCATATTATACGTACTTTTGATTATATTTTATCTGTTATCTATTGATAATGAATTACTTGTGTAGTTAGTAATCATTTCATATTTTCCTCTACAACTACCAAATCCCTTATAATATCTTCAAACATTTCTTCTACCTTTGTTCTGTTTGTATCAATATAAACGAATTTGTGGTTAATGACCGGATGGACCCAATGCATGAGTTATCAGCGGGTATCCGAGGATCATGATTACTTTACTTGAAAATTTATTTATAATTTTTCGTATGTATGAATCCATACTCATATTTAATGCGATAGTGTGTTTGTTTGTTTGCTTGTTTTGTCCTTCTTTCACGGCTCAATGGAACGTCGCTATAGTATGATTTTTGGCTTGGAGGTAGTTCGGAGGACGACGAGTACTATAGGCTACTTTTTACCGCGTCAACCATCTCATTTCTGTAGAAAAACCATTAAGATGTATACTTCAGCTAAATTAAAAGAAGTATTTAACAACAAAGTGTCGCCTGGAAAGCTAGAAGTGAATTGATCACATTTTTATTGCTGTTCTTTTCTAACACGCGTGCGAAGCACCATCTAGTATTATGTAGCTAAATCATGTATGATTCCCGACCTAAATAAAAAACAGAATTATTAAGAAATATACTATTTAATATTCAATTATTCTTCTCTCCAGTTCCACGATGAACGCTATACTCTAAATTATCTTGAACGTTCAGTAAAGGGCTATAAAATCACAACGTTAGCAGGTACCTATCGTTCGTTGCATGTAATTATGCATGAGAATAAAAGTTACGCAATAACGTGTTTCCTTGCGTTTGTACTGAAAATTATTCAAATACATGTCTTGAGACTCGAAACATTGCAAAGAATAAAACTCCGTTGATTAATACCACTGGGAGTAAGTTATTTATTTAGAACAAAACTTAATATTTTGATTTAAGAAGAAAAAATAAAAAAATATTTATAAATATTTTCACTACATCTTGTATACCGATAATATCCTCTGCGACTGTATGGCTGTAACTCATTGCAGAAGTCGTTTACTGGGAGGGAATATGATCCTACCCAGTCAGATCAAAGATCTGGGACCCAGGAATATCCTACAGTTCATCAAAACCGTTGGACTTGGCGACCAGATCTAGCTCTTAAACAGGTACGGCTACAACAGATCAAATGTGGTCGCAGTGGCCCTTGGTATTCGTGTCCCTTGCCCGGTCACTAAATAATAATACCGATAGCAGGAATTTTGTTATTATAAAACCTTATGTTTCTTAACGTAAGTATTCAACATTAATTCCCAATTACATGTTGGAAAAAAACACATTTTCAGTACTACCTTGTTCGTTGTACAATAAATTACGGTATATTAAAGTTTACCATACAACGATATTGCAGGAAGTAAACGGTGGAGGAAAAAGTCAGCAAGGTCCGCCACTTTGCAGTACCACCTATGTCTGCTTAGAACCTTTACAACTGTCTGTTTCGTCTTAGGAGCTGCGGAGTACGTTCTCTGAACATTTTCTAAAGAAAAAAGTTTCTGAACCTTAAGAAAATGTGCTAATTCCACAGAAAATTAAATTTAAGATCGGTTGAAAGTTGTATTTTTTTTAATGAAGTTGGAATATATCTATATACATAAAAATGAATGTTTGTCTGTATGTCTTTTATAGAATCGTAAACTATGCATTTGAGGTGATGATCTTTAGCAAAGCTGTTGTGTATGAGCCCGCGGAGGTTTCTAAGTTAGTACGACTAATTTTCGATCAGGTGGCGCCACTGTCATTCTAATTAAGTTCTTATATATCCGTGGCAATCATGTGGAAAAGCAACACACGTAGGATTCAACTAGTGTATAATAAACTAATTTCTCTTACTATATTAAAATAATAGTCGTATATTTCATAAGGTGTGATACAAGATAAAAATATATCTGTTAAAAAATACACAGCCCGCTCCGTCCAATTGAACATTCGCCCTTATACAGAAAGTAGGGCGTTTTGAGGTCCGTAAGAAATATTTCTTATTCAAATATCACTCCTTCTAATTTATTAAACTCGGTCACTAAGAAATGTAGGTGGCCCTTTCTTTAAGTAAATTATTCAGTTCTAAAGGGTCGTTACCTTAACGAGAATTGTATTCGGGTCACGTAATATCTTTAATCGACTTGGAAATGCTTTGAATTTTCTTTAGAAAATAATACACTGTAGTTATGTAGGGTGTACACATTGAGTGTACCTAAACATGACAACTAAGTTTAAAAAAACAGTAATAGAAAAGAATTGATTATAAAAAGTGCTTTAAAGTGATAAAAGCGGTTGTATTATGAACATTACGGTGAAATGTTTATTTAAAAACAAAGAAATGTAAAAACTTTATTCATTACATGTCATGGCCTTTTAAATATATCCTACTGATCTGTAGCTATAATGTCTGTGGGTTTGAGGTCGACCAAAGTTATTATTGATGACATGTTAATAATATGGTGCAATTTTTTTCAATGTCCAAGTTAATCTCAGTATATAATTAAACATAATTATATGAACTATTATTTTTATTTTTCACACAATTTAATATTCTATTATTCTTAAGTATTGTAGCCGGCACCTAACGTTTATAGCCAAATAAATTTGCCATTACGGAAGTGCCAACCTTAAAACTTAGAGGAAACGAATTAATATACATTTATTTATTCATATGGGTACTGCTGATACGTATTTATTTGTTGAAGAAGGTCGATTGATATGTATAACGAAGATTTCGTTTTTACAATGTGAAAATGTAAAGAAAAATGTGAAAGGCTGTTAAAAATAGGTCTGCAAAAGATTCGAAAGAGGTATGCAAGCGTACTTCAGAATCATTGGTAAGAAAGATGATGAAAGTTTAAAATGGAATTAAAAAAAAAAAACATCTTAGTTAGGGTTGAGTTACCCTGCAAAACCAACTGTATTCAATTAAATCTTTAATATGAACAAGGTCATATTACATAATATTATGATAGATATATGAAAAGGTTGATATGTCTAATAAAACACCTATTTTAACCACAAAGGACTAGGTACTCATACAATTCTTATGGCCTCAATGAAATGCAAAATATACTTAGAAAAAAAAACAAAAAAGGAATTTTATTCTTAACAAAATTAAGTGATTAGTATGTGTTGACGCCTACTAATAAATATTAAAATTGCAAGTCATTTTCTTACTGCGTTACATGACGTCACTCTTTAGTTAATATGGTAAAATTCAGAAGCAATGTTTAATAATAAAGTATTGCGTGTCTACCACCTGCTTATCGCCGACGCTGTTTGGTAATTCGTTCAGTCAAAAGGTTGGAATGAAACGTTACTTACAAATTTGGGGCAAACTGATATTCTGATAAGGAATATTATTGCCGCTTAAAATTTAAATAGCATTACGCCGTGCAAACCACGGGACTTATATTGAGGTCTAGAGGAAATATTTTATCGATGTGGATAATACTTTCAGAATAATTATCATAAATACTTTCCTTATGTACTGGCAGTACGATATCCCGCTCCATATCATGGACATTAAAAAAAAAACCACAAACACTGTCGTATAATATGGCACAGATTAAATACTTAAATAGGTAAGATCACAAATTTTGCCTCTCTCTATATTAAGCTATGTTAGTGTTTACCGCGAAAATCATGGATAAACGTCAAGTTTTTGGCGGTATTTTTGTTTATAAGAAGGCGTATAAAAAAAGGTTTGGTTGCCTTGGACATTGCTTTTTAAGTCTACGTGATACGTTTTTTAGAAACTAATAAACAAATTATGGATAGGAAAGTTGTTTTTAATGGTTCTAGTTGTAAATAAAGGTTAATAAAAAATGTGCAGAATTTTGATAAACATTTCATATAAAAATAAAATGGCGAAGTTTATTCCCCAACCGTACTGTCAAATTGGAACAAATTTCAATCGTTTTCTTCGGACATATTAGGTATATAAGCATATAGATTATAGGTATATAGGCATGCATAATTATTTCTAATATTTGTTATATATTGATAAAGTCCACCGTCTCAATCGGACAGATATTATAAAAAATCCATTTTTCAGTTAATTTAACGATGTCTACATAATATTGATAATACCTTTTTCTTAAATATTGTTCATATTTATTTTTAATAATGCAATTAAAAAAAGCCGTGCTTTAAAAACTAATTAACTATTTTGCCTAACTATTAGGTTATTTTTTATCAAAGCAAGAACCTAGAAAATATAATTAAGTACTTAATATTTTTATTAACAAGTAAATTGTTATTATTTATGCAAACAATGTTCACAAAAGGCTAATTATGGTATGGTGAGTGCACATGAGGTCGACGTACGGAGATCGATGCGATTTCTATGGCAACTTGTATATGGACAGGTGTTCTTACAAAGTAAATAAATGAAAGTCAATCTTCATGTCGTAATGACTCGACATTAACGATTTGTTTGGAAAGCATGAATCATGTTTTAATATGGTATCAATCTTGATGCTGATTTCATCTTAGTTTTTTTTTAACGCAATTATGTAATGATATAGTCAATAATAATGAATATTATAAAATATAAAGAAGTTGCCAGGTATATTTGTCGTGTTTTGTAAAATCGATATATATGAATAAAATTGGACTGTCTGTTTATAATATTGAAATAACCGCTTTTTACTACATGCATATGAGCATATTTACCGTACATACCAAAATAACATTATTACAATTTTTTGTCGGTCTGTTTGTTCTGGCTAGTCTTTAAAATGGCTGGACCGATTTTGATGTAACTTTTATTGGCAGGAAACTGATGTAATAAGAAGTAACTTAGACAACTTAACTAAAATAAAGTGAAACACTTTTTGTTAAATTCCACGCAGACGAAGTCGCGGGAACAGCTATTTTCATAATAATAATATATTTATTCTATAAATTGTTTCGATGGGATTATTTAGTTATCGTTTTTGCTGTGTTTGTTAGTTTGTTTGTTTATGTGAGATGTATCAAGCAGAAATAGGCCTAGTTTTTCCAACGAAGTTGAAATTTGATACACAGGTTTAGTTCTGATGACAGTGCATTTTAATGACAATGTTCTCATACCACACTCAAGGTTCAATGACGAACAACATAGTTACAAAATTATTTGCAGTGTGTGTTTTTAGTTTTATAAGTATATATAGATGTATGTTAGATACGTCAAGCGTATTAGAAACCAGACAATATGTTTGAAAATATAATCATTATTACAATAACATATTGAGTACTACTATGGAATCAAAATCTCGTCGTAACGGTTTTTCCTAAATATCTTCCATGTATATATCGACCAGTTAGTATTTTATTACAGTATTTTTTTTAAATACAATAAGTCAGTGGTTGACTACTATCCCACCTGATGGTAAGTGGCGATGTAGTCTATGATGTTGTACGCACTAACTTATAAAGAGCCTATTCACTCTCCTTTTGAAGACTCCCACGTTATACTCAGGAGGGAACACCGAAAAGTTAGTGTGACAGACAGAAAAAAGTATGGTGGTGTGGTATCGTGCAAATGTGCAAAAACACTATTTGATTACCCACAAACAAACACTGGACTCTTATTTATTTGTGTAGATAATGGTGAAATGTTGTTAAACAGAAATTTCGTCATTGACCAACAAAATAGTGAATAAAAAGTCCGTGCAGTGAACGGAAAACGTGATTAAAATACCGAAGTCGTTATAGCTATACGTGTTGGTATGATCGTCCTTAAATCGACAATGATCTAATGCAACGCTTTGTTATGTTAACTGTTCGGTATTCGAATGACGTGCGTTGTAAAATATAACTGCGTTTTTTATCTAATTATTATCTTTTCTATCTGTTCAATTGATCTTTAATCTGTGCGTTCATTTATCAGATGTTAGTAACATTTATTGGATAAGATTTAGATGTGAGAGGATGTTTAAGATTCAAAATTTACCAACTAAGTAAATTTAAGCATGATTTCAAGGACATTAAAAGTATTGATATTTGGATGAGTCTTACCTACGATTTAAAACTCAACGTTATCATCCTTAATTATGATAACAGACTTATGAACCGGTTATATATGAAATCTATTTATTTATTTAGGGTTGTCAACAGCATACAACATTACTACATACAAAATTAAACTTATAAAACATACACGCTAACACACTCACACCCCCGCAGTAGGATTCCCTGTGTCGCGGACGGCATGGACAACACAAATAACACGTCACTAACACCCATGACCCGAGAACAAATATTTTAGTATCAAGCCCGCCTGATTGTATTACATTTTTGTAAGACCCAAAAGTTTATATAAATAAATAAATAAGAGGCTGTAAAACAGCATATTTGTTAATAAAATTTATGAATAAAAACAAATTCAAATACATAATTTATTTTAGAACCCTCGTTTTAAATTTATTTTCGTCGCCCGTAAACCTTATTTGCGCTGAAAGACACGCTTATTAGCTCTTATAATCTTGTACCTAGCTGGGCGTGACTAAGCCACCGACAACGCTCTCGTACTGGAAACGTGCGTATTACCTTGTACCGATAGCAGATATGTAATAATACATGCTGAAAATGCTTCGTATTTTTTTTTTACTGTATTTTCAAGGCCTGTAATTCAATTCCGGCAGAACAGGACGATGTTAGAGGCGAACTAAATCAGACCCATGCTTGGTGGTATAGGTTTGCAAAACGAATATATTATCAATACATTGTTTGACCATGAATATTATTTTCATGGGGTTAATCTAGATAACTACCAACCCTCGTGTTTTTTAAGACCTTGAAAACCAGGTCCTTCTTTGATCTTTACTACTCTTTCTTGGCCCATAACGCCGCGGTATATCTTTGGTATCCCGTAACATTAGATAACGGTAACTTCATTCAATGGAGTGCTCATTGTCGGCTATTGACTTGATAATCAGTATTAATGAGAGATTTGACACACATCTAAAGCTTGTACTCAAAGAATAGGTTAGGTTGTTAAATGAGTAAATTAAAGCAACTTAGTATTTCGCTTTATAGATGTAGGTTTGTAAAGAGACGTAAACTGCCTCAAGTGATGGTCCGTTTGCAATGGTTCCTAATTATGGCAACACTGAAATGAATATTTTATGTTTCTGCTTCCTTTCTCGTTTACATAGGAACAACGTTGCTAACATCTTAACTTACAGCTTGATTTGTTTTACGTCATGAATACTTAATTGCTTCATGCTTATAACATTAGGGTTCTACGCCACATGCGAATAAACATTCACTGAGAGCAACTGTGCATTCATGCTAGTGTGCACGCCTAATGAAAAGCAAATAGCGCATAGCAAACATTGCTTTCTGTACGGCTTATGTAAAGCAACAGATTTTTGGCAATGACGATGAATTTGACGTCAAATCTATAAAATTATGAATACGTGAAGAGAATATTGTATCTGTGTATAGAAATGTATCCACGCACGGTGACTGGTATAGTTAAAGTTTACGTGTTGAAGAAGCGTAGAAAACTAAAGTCAAAATTAAAATATGTATTAGAAATACACTAATAAAGACGGCGCGTTTAGTGTTTTTTCTCATGAAGAAGACCTTTTTGACATCTTCTCTATTTTAAGGTACCCTTAAATGACGTCTACCTGCTATATAAGAGGGAAATATTTAAGGTGTGACAAAATCTTCTTTGAAACATTCATCTGACTTCTGACCATTTCAAAAGGTAAAATATTGGAGTGGGTTTGTCGGAAGACAAGCACTGCAAATACAAGTGCAAGAAATCACCAGTTATCAAGCTATGTTCAGTGTAAATGAAAGAGAAATCTTAAATAATATACCTGAATAAAACAGGGAAAGTGAAAACACTGCCCCTGAAAATATGATAAGGTGGGAATTCTGAATCCTAATGACGTAATATTGATCAATTCTTGGAAAACAATCTAAGTTTGTTACTAAAGAAATTTAACACAAAAGAACAGACTAATAAATGACACTAACATATTCTGTAGCTACTAACTACGACCTCTATACTACAGACAATTACTGCAGATCTGTAAATTCAAGAGAAACTATTTCATTTGAGAGAACAATTTGACTGATAAATTATTTTAGCCTACTGGTCCTTGAAGACAGCGCTCGACATCACGCAGTATTTAAACCTGCCCCAATTAGAAAAGCTTCGTCTAAAAACTCTCTATTATCCGCAGTTCCCTCCGGACCTGGATCCAACAAGTTTCTTTTATCAAATGACTTGTTGCTACAAAATAATTCCAATTAATCTAACAAATTAGCTTTGTATGTATCTTGATCGAACCTTTCATAATTTGGTTAACAAAGGAATTATAAAATTTAACACTGGTTCGTACTTCATTGAAATAAATACCGAAAACAAATTGTTTTTATTTTCAATTTTAGAATAATAAATTTATAAGTAAGGATCTGGTCCTAAAATAATATTTGGATTTAGTTACTTCGTTTAAATAAATTTATCTGGAAAAATATTATTCTTAATATATAAAGGCTTTATAGTAAGAACCTAAAATAATATTTTGAATTAGTTACTATTAAATTTTATTCTACTTATCACTTAGAGCCGAAGTGGATGATATTCTTTAATGGACGACTCTGAAAAGATCAAGCAAATTTAGATGCCAGCGGTAAAATTTAAGAGCAGAACTTTAGCGGGTACTTTAAATCATTCGTCCAGCTCCATCTTCAAATTCGCAAAAAAGGAGAATTTCATTTCTACACGTATGTAAAAGCTACTATAATATATACAAAATATTATGAAAGTCATAATATTTAAGTAAAGATTTCGAGAAACCATAAATAATCCATACTCATATTATTATAAATGCGAAAGTATTCTTGTTTGTCCTTCTTTCACGGCGTAACGGAGCGACGCTATGTTACGATTTTTGGTTTGAAGTTAGTTAGGATGACGACGACTACTATACTACTAATACTGAAAATTCAGTCATTTCAGTGGGAAGATTATTACGATGTATATTTTAACCAAATTCAAGGAGGTGTCTTACATCAAAACGTTGTCTAGCAACCAGTGATATGATGGATCTTTTTATTGCTGTTCTTTTGCACACCTTTTTCACACCTGTGCAAAACCGGGGGCAACATCTAATGAAGATATAAAGGGGTATGGCGGCTATTGCATCTCAAGGTGCAATGTGGCGCAATTTATGTATCTTTGGTTAATGACAGCTCATTTTATTATAGAAGAATATTTAAGAAGTTACTGACTCCCGGGGGGTTCAAAAATTATCGCTTGAACGTTATTACCAAGCCATGAAGTAGTTGGAGTTTCAAAAAGTGCCCGTAAAATTCCAATTTCGCATAAAAATTCATTTCACTGAATTAGTAAAGTCTCCCGGGTATTTCGAGACGGTTAAAAACCTCTTCCTAGCCTGGTGGTGACAATCCTATGTAACCAACTAAACTAAGGAATAGCGAAGATAGTGGTTAAGTAGACGGGTGACCGCTGAATAGACACAAACAATTTGATCACTAGAAACAAACATTTTTTTGAGCGATTCCGTGTTAGAGAGCTAAAGCTGTCTGTCACCGTTATTATAACTATTAGGTAGCAGTTGATAAGACATGTCAAAGCCCTAAAGGCATAGAGACTTCCAAAGATTGGGTTAGCTACTTATCCCCCAATTGAAGCAGCGTGACGCTATATGTTCTAGGTCTCATGGGACAGGAGAGACTATTCTTTTGGCAAGCCGTTAATATATTCAAGTTTTTAAAGCTAGCGAATTATAATGTTATTCATCTGCATAGTAATATTGTTGCAAAACAACCATGATAGCGTCTAAGTAAGTAACTTCTAAGTTTTTAGCTTAGGTAAATTTACTAAGCCAAGTAAAGAGTGATATAAACCTCCCAATTAGTTCTTTCGCAATACTTTCTTTCACTGTAGCAACTGATAATTCATCATTCATTTTTGGATATTCAGTACCAATTAAACTTGTACTAGGCAATTAAATTACCTCTGTTGATTCTGTGACTTTTGAAAGTGTAGTTCCAGTATGGTTTAATAAATAAACAACGTTAAAAGCAATTACGTAAGTGGAATACGCGTAATGAAAAACAAACGCGCTCGATGCCTTTGAAAGTGCCTGCAGCTTATTGACGTTTGGAACTTGTTTATTCTCAAGGTTCCGTATAAATGGAACCCTCGAGGCCTTAAATCAATCTGTGACTCGTACCTTAAAAACCATGTTCGATGGATTTTTGTAAAATCTTTTAACATAAAATTTTCGTATGCTTGACCACAAAAACCAAAAGGTATACTATGAATATTCTTTTATTTATACATGCGATAGTATTTGAGTAAAAAAGTATTTTTTTATACTTAATATATCAAAGATTACCTCTCATCAATATTGTTATACTTTGGTTCGCATATAAATTATATATATATATATATAATTTATATGCGAACCAAAGTATAACAATATTGATGAGAGGTAATCTTTGATATATTAAGTATAAAAAAATACTTTTTTACTCAAATACTATCGCATGTATAAATAAAAGAATATTCATAGTATACCTTTTGGTTTTTGTGGTCAAGCATACGAAAATTTTATGTTAAAAGATTTTACAAAAATCCATCGAACATGGTTTTTAAGGTACGAGTCACAGATTGATTTAAGGCCTCGAGGGTTCCATTTATACGGAACCTTGAGAATAAACAAGTTCCAAACGTCAATAAGCTGCAGGCACTTTCAAAGGCATCGAGCGCGTTTGTTTTTCATTACGCGTATTCCACTTACGTAATTGCTTTTAACGTTGTTTATTTATTAAACCATACTGGAACTACACTTTCAAAAGTCACAGAATCAACAGAGGTAATTTAATTGCCTAGTACAAGTTTAATTGGTACTGAATATCCAAAAATGAATGATGAATTATCAGTTGCTACAGTGAAAGAAAGTATTGCGAAAGAACTAATTGGGAGGTTTATATCACTCTTTACTTGGCTTAGTAAATTTACCTAAGCTAAAAACTTAGAAGTTACTTACTTAGACGCTATCATGGTTGTTTTGCAACAATATTACTATGCAGATGAATAACATTATAATTCGCTAGCTTTAAAAACTTGAATATATTAACGGCTTGCCAAAAGAATAGTCTCTCCTGTCCCATGAGACCTAGAACATATAGCGTCACGCTGCTTCAATTGGGGGATAAGTAGCTAACCCAATCTTTGGAAGTCTCTATGCCTTTAGGGCTTTGACATGTCTTATCAACTGCTACCTAATAGTTATAATAACGGTGACAGACAGCTTTAGCTCTCTAACACGGAATCGCTCAAAAAAATGTTTGTTTCTAGTGATCAAATTGTTTGTGTCTATTCAGCGGTCACCCGTCTACTTAACCACTATCTTCGCTATTCCTTAGTTTAGTTGGTTACATAGGATTGTCACCACCAGGCTAGGAAGAGGTTTTTAACCGTCTCGAAATACCCGGGAGACTTTACTAATTCAGTGAAATGAATTTTTATGCGAAATTGGAATTTTACGGGCACTTTTTGAAACTCCAACTACTTCATGGCTTGGTAATAACGTTCAAGCGATAATTTTTGAACCCCCCGGGAGTCAGTAACTTCTTAAATATTCTTCTATAATAAAATGAGCTGTCATTAACCAAAGATACATAAATTGCGCCACATTGCACCTTGAGATGCAATAGCCGCCATACCCCTTTATATCTTCATTAGATGTTGCCCCCGGTTTTGCACAGGTGTGAAAAAGGTGTGCAAAAGAACAGCAATAAAAAGATCCATCATATCACTGGTTGCTAGACAACGTTTTGATGTAAGACACCTCCTTGAATTTGGTTAAAATATACATCGTAATAATCTTCCCACTGAAATGACTGAATTTTCAGTATTAGTAGTATAGTAGTCGTCGTCATCCTAACTAACTTCAAACCAAAAATCGTAACATAGCGTCGCTCCGTTACGCCGTGAAAGAAGGACAAACAAGAATACTTTCGCATTTATAATAATATGAGTATGGATTATTTATGGTTTCTCGAAATCTTTACTTAAATATTATGACTTTCATAATATTTTGTATATATTATAGTAGCTTTTACATACGTGTAGAAATGAAATTCTCCTTTTTTGCGAATTTGAAGATGGAGCTGGACGAATGATTTAAAGTACCCGCTAAAGTTCTGCTCTTAAATTTTACCGCTGGCATCTAAATTTGCTTGATCTTTTCAGAGTCGTCCATTAAAGAATATCATCCACTTCGGCTCTAAGTGATAAGTAGAATAAAATTTAATAGTAACTAATTCAAAATATTATTTTAGGTTCTTACTATAAAGCCTTTATATATTAAGAATAATATTTTTCCAGATAAATTTATTTAAACGAAGTAACTAAATCCAAATATTATTTTAGGACCAGATCCTTACTTATAAATTTATTATTCTAAAATTGAAAATAAAAACAATTTGTTTTCGGTATTTATTTCAATGAAGTACGAACCAGTGTTAAATTTTATAATTCCTTTGTTAACCAAATTATGAAAGGTTCGATCAAGATACATACAAAGCTAATTTGTTAGATTAATTGGAATTATTTTGTAGCAACAAGTCATTTGATAAAAGAAACTTGTTGGATCCAGGTCCGGAGGGAACTGCGGATAATAGAGAGTTTTTAGACGAAGCTTTTCTAATTGGGGCAGGTTTAAATACTGCGTGATGTCGAGCGCTGTCTTCAAGGACCAGTAGGCTAAAATAATTTATCAGTCAAATTGTTCTCTCAAATGAAATAGTTTCTCTTGAATTTACAGATCTGCAGTAATTGTCTGTAGTATAGAGGTCGTAGTTAGTAGCTACAGAATATGTTAGTGTCATTTATTAGTCTGTTCTTTTGTGTTAAATTTCTTTAGTAACAAACTTAGATTGTTTTCCAAGAATTGATCAATATTACGTCATTAGGATTCAGAATTCCCACCTTATCATATTTTCAGGGGCAGTGTTTTCACTTTCCCTGTTTTATTCAGGTATATTATTTAAGATTTCTCTTTCATTTACACTGAACATAGCTTGATAACTGGTGATTTCTTGCACTTGTATTTGCAGTGCTTGTCTTCCGACAAACCCACTCCAATATTTTACCTTTTGAAATGGTCAGAAGTCAGATGAATGTTTCAAAGAAGATTTTGTCACACCTTAAATATTTCCCTCTTATATAGCAGGTAGACGTCATTTAAGGGTACCTTAAAATAGAGAAGATGTCAAAAAGGTCTTCTTCATGAGAAAAAACACTAAACGCGCCGTCTTTATTAGTGTATTTCTAATACATATTTTAATTTTGACTTTAGTTTTCTACGCTTCTTCAACACGTAAACTTTAACTATACCAGTCACCGTGCGTGGATACATTTCTATACACAGATACAATATTCTCTTCACGTATTCATAATTTTATAGATTTGACGTCAAATTCATCGTCATTGCCAAAAATCTGTTGCTTTACATAAGCCGTACAGAAAGCAATGTTTGCTATGCGCTATTTGCTTTTCATTAGGCGTGCACACTAGCATGAATGCACAGTTGCTCTCAGTGAATGTTTATTCGCATGTGGCGTAGAACCCTAATGTTATAAGCATGAAGCAATTAAGTATTCATGACGTAAAACAAATCAAGCTGTAAGTTAAGATGTTAGCAACGTTGTTCCTATGTAAACGAGAAAGGAAGCAGAAACATAAAATATTCATTTCAGTGTTGCCATAATTAGGAACCATTGCAAACGGACCATCACTTGAGGCAGTTTACGTCTCTTTACAAACCTACATCTATAAAGCGAAATACTAAGTTGCTTTAATTTACTCATTTAACAACCTAACCTATTCTTTGAGTACAAGCTTTAGATGTGTGTCAAATCTCTCATTAATACTGATTATCAAGTCAATAGCCGACAATGAGCACTCCATTGAATGAAGTTACCGTTATCTAATGTTACGGGATACCAAAGATATACCGCGGCGTTATGGGCCAAGAAAGAGTAGTAAAGATCAAAGAAGGACCTGGTTTTCAAGGTCTTAAAAAACACGAGGGTTGGTAGTTATCTAGATTAACCCCATGAAAATAATATTCATGGTCAAACAATGTATTGATAATATATTCGTTTTGCAAACCTATACCACCAAGCATGGGTCTGATTTAGTTCGCCTCTAACATCGTCCTGTTCTGCCGGAATTGAATTACAGGCCTTGAAAATACAGTAAAAAAAAAATACGAAGCATTTTCAGCATGTATTATTACATATCTGCTATCGGTACAAGGTAATACGCACGTTTCCAGTACGAGAGCGTTGTCGGTGGCTTAGTCACGCCCAGCTAGGTACAAGATTATAAGAGCTAATAAGCGTGTCTTTCAGCGCAAATAAGGTTTACGGGCGACGAAAATAAATTTAAAACGAGGGTTCTAAAATAAATTATGTATTTGAATTTGTTTTTATTCATAAATTTTATTAACAAATATGCTGTTTTACAGCCTCTTATTTATTTATTTATATAAACTTTTGGGTCTTACAAAAATGTAATACAATCAGGCGGGCTTGATACTAAAATATTTGTTCTCGGGTCATGGGTGTTAGTGACGTGTTATTTGTGTTGTCCATGCCGTCCGCGACACAGGGAATCCTACTGCGGGGGTGTGAGTGTGTTAGCGTGTATGTTTTATAAGTTTAATTTTGTATGTAGTAATGTTGTATGCTGTTGACAACCCTAAATAAATAAATAGATTTCATATATAACCGGTTCATAAGTCTGTTATCATAATTAAGGATGATAACGTTGAGTTTTAAATCGTAGGTAAGACTCATCCAAATATCAATACTTTTAATGTCCTTGAAATCATGCTTAAATTTACTTAGTTGGTAAATTTTGAATCTTAAACATCCTCTCACATCTAAATCTTATCCAATAAATGTTACTAACATCTGATAAATGAACGCACAGATTAAAGATCAATTGAACAGATAGAAAAGATAATAATTAGATAAAAAACGCAGTTATATTTTACAACGCACGTCATTCGAATACCGAACAGTTAACATAACAAAGCGTTGCATTAGATCATTGTCGATTTAAGGACGATCATACCAACACGTATAGCTATAACGACTTCGGTATTTTAATCACGTTTTCCGTTCACTGCACGGACTTTTTATTCACTATTTTGTTGGTCAATGACGAAATTTCTGTTTAACAACATTTCACCATTATCTACACAAATAAATAAGAGTCCAGTGTTTGTTTGTGGGTAATCAAATAGTGTTTTTGCACATTTGCACGATACCACACCACCATACTTTTTTCTGTCTGTCACACTAACTTTTCGGTGTTCCCTCCTGAGTATAACGTGGGAGTCTTCAAAAGGAGAGTGAATAGGCTCTTTATAAGTTAGTGCGTACAACATCATAGACTACATCGCCACTTACCATCAGGTGGGATAGTAGTCAACCACTGACTTATTGTATTTAAAAAAAATACTGTAATAAAATACTAACTGGTCGATATATACATGGAAGATATTTAGGAAAAACCGTTACGACGAGATTTTGATTCCATAGTAGTACTCAATATGTTATTGTAATAATGATTATATTTTCAAACATATTGTCTGGTTTCTAATACGCTTGACGTATCTAACATACATCTATATATACTTATAAAACTAAAAACACACACTGCAAATAATTTTGTAACTATGTTGTTCGTCATTGAACCTTGAGTGTGGTATGAGAACATTGTCATTAAAATGCACTGTCATCAGAACTAAACCTGTGTATCAAATTTCAACTTCGTTGGAAAAACTAGGCCTATTTCTGCTTGATACATCTCACATAAACAAACAAACTAACAAACACAGCAAAAACGATAACTAAATAATCCCATCGAAACAATTTATAGAATAAATATATTATTATTATGAAAATAGCTGTTCCCGCGACTTCGTCTGCGTGGAATTTAACAAAAAGTGTTTCACTTTATTTTAGTTAAGTTGTCTAAGTTACTTCTTATTACATCAGTTTCCTGCCAATAAAAGTTACATCAAAATCGGTCCAGCCATTTTAAAGACTAGCCAGAACAAACAGACCGACAAAAAATTGTAATAATGTTATTTTGGTATGTACGGTAAATATGCTCATATGCATGTAGTAAAAAGCGGTTATTTCAATATTATAAACAGACAGTCCAATTTTATTCATATATATCGATTTTACAAAACACGACAAATATACCTGGCAACTTCTTTATATTTTATAATATTCATTATTATTGACTATATCATTACATAATTGCGTTAAAAAAAAACTAAGATGAAATCAGCATCAAGATTGATACCATATTAAAACATGATTCATGCTTTCCAAACAAATCGTTAATGTCGAGTCATTACGACATGAAGATTGACTTTCATTTATTTACTTTGTAAGAACACCTGTCCATATACAAGTTGCCATAGAAATCGCATCGATCTCCGTACGTCGACCTCATGTGCACTCACCATACCATAATTAGCCTTTTGTGAACATTGTTTGCATAAATAATAACAATTTACTTGTTAATAAAAATATTAAGTACTTAATTATATTTTCTAGGTTCTTGCTTTGATAAAAAATAACCTAATAGTTAGGCAAAATAGTTAATTAGTTTTTAAAGCACGGCTTTTTTTAATTGCATTATTAAAAATAAATATGAACAATATTTAAGAAAAAGGTATTATCAATATTATGTAGACATCGTTAAATTAACTGAAAAATGGATTTTTTATAATATCTGTCCGATTGAGACGGTGGACTTTATCAATATATAACAAATATTAGAAATAATTATGCATGCCTATATACCTATAATCTATATGCTTATATACCTAATATGTCCGAAGAAAACGATTGAAATTTGTTCCAATTTGACAGTACGGTTGGGGAATAAACTTCGCCATTTTATTTTTATATGAAATGTTTATCAAAATTCTGCACATTTTTTATTAACCTTTATTTACAACTAGAACCATTAAAAACAACTTTCCTATCCATAATTTGTTTATTAGTTTCTAAAAAACGTATCACGTAGACTTAAAAAGCAATGTCCAAGGCAACCAAACCTTTTTTTATACGCCTTCTTATAAACAAAAATACCGCCAAAAACTTGACGTTTATCCATGATTTTCGCGGTAAACACTAACATAGCTTAATATAGAGAGAGGCAAAATTTGTGATCTTACCTATTTAAGTATTTAATCTGTGCCATATTATACGACAGTGTTTGTGGTTTTTTTTTTAATGTCCATGATATGGAGCGGGATATCGTACTGCCAGTACATAAGGAAAGTATTTATGATAATTATTCTGAAAGTATTATCCACATCGATAAAATATTTCCTCTAGACCTCAATATAAGTCCCGTGGTTTGCACGGCGTAATGCTATTTAAATTTTAAGCGGCAATAATATTCCTTATCAGAATATCAGTTTGCCCCAAATTTGTAAGTAACGTTTCATTCCAACCTTTTGACTGAACGAATTACCAAACAGCGTCGGCGATAAGCAGGTGGTAGACACGCAATACTTTATTATTAAACATTGCTTCTGAATTTTACCATATTAACTAAAGAGTGACGTCATGTAACGCAGTAAGAAAATGACTTGCAATTTTAATATTTATTAGTAGGCGTCAACACATACTAATCACTTAATTTTGTTAAGAATAAAATTCCTTTTTTGTTTTTTTTTCTAAGTATATTTTGCATTTCATTGAGGCCATAAGAATTGTATGAGTACCTAGTCCTTTGTGGTTAAAATAGGTGTTTTATTAGACATATCAACCTTTTCATATATCTATCATAATATTATGTAATATGACCTTGTTCATATTAAAGATTTAATTGAATACAGTTGGTTTTGCAGGGTAACTCAACCCTAACTAAGATGTTTTTTTTTTTTAATTCCATTTTAAACTTTCATCATCTTTCTTACCAATGATTCTGAAGTACGCTTGCATACCTCTTTCGAATCTTTTGCAGACCTATTTTTAACAGCCTTTCACATTTTTCTTTACATTTTCACATTGTAAAAACGAAATCTTCGTTATACATATCAATCGACCTTCTTCAACAAATAAATACGTATCAGCAGTACCCATATGAATAAATAAATGTATATTAATTCGTTTCCTCTAAGTTTTAAGGTTGGCACTTCCGTAATGGCAAATTTATTTGGCTATAAACGTTAGGTGCCGGCTACAATACTTAAGAATAATAGAATATTAAATTGTGTGAAAAATAAAAATAATAGTTCATATAATTATGTTTAATTATATACTGAGATTAACTTGGACATTGAAAAAAATTGCACCATATTATTAACATGTCATCAATAATAACTTTGGTCGACCTCAAACCCACAGACATTATAGCTACAGATCAGTAGGATATATTTAAAAGGCCATGACATGTAATGAATAAAGTTTTTACATTTCTTTGTTTTTAAATAAACATTTCACCGTAATGTTCATAATACAACCGCTTTTATCACTTTAAAGCACTTTTTATAATCAATTCTTTTCTATTACTGTTTTTTTAAACTTAGTTGTCATGTTTAGGTACACTCAATGTGTACACCCTACATAACTACAGTGTATTATTTTCTAAAGAAAATTCAAAGCATTTCCAAGTCGATTAAAGATATTACGTGACCCGAATACAATTCTCGTTAAGGTAACGACCCTTTAGAACTGAATAATTTACTTAAAGAAAGGGCCACCTACATTTCTTAGTGACCGAGTTTAATAAATTAGAAGGAGTGATATTTGAATAAGAAATATTTCTTACGGACCTCAAAACGCCCTACTTTCTGTATAAGGGCGAATGTTCAATTGGACGGAGCGGGCTGTGTATTTTTTAACAGATATATTTTTATCTTGTATCACACCTTATGAAATATACGACTATTATTTTAATATAGTAAGAGAAATTAGTTTATTATACACTAGTTGAATCCTACGTGTGTTGCTTTTCCACATGATTGCCACGGATATATAAGAACTTAATTAGAATGACAGTGGCGCCACCTGATCGAAAATTAGTCGTACTAACTTAGAAACCTCCGCGGGCTCATACACAACAGCTTTGCTAAAGATCATCACCTCAAATGCATAGTTTACGATTCTATAAAAGACATACAGACAAACATTCATTTTTATGTATATAGATATATTCCAACTTCATTAAAAAAAATACAACTTTCAACCGATCTTAAATTTAATTTTCTGTGGAATTAGCACATTTTCTTAAGGTTCAGAAACTTTTTTCTTTAGAAAATGTTCAGAGAACGTACTCCGCAGCTCCTAAGACGAAACAGACAGTTGTAAAGGTTCTAAGCAGACATAGGTGGTACTGCAAAGTGGCGGACCTTGCTGACTTTTTCCTCCACCGTTTACTTCCTGCAATATCGTTGTATGGTAAACTTTAATATACCGTAATTTATTGTACAACGAACAAGGTAGTACTGAAAATGTGTTTTTTTCCAACATGTAATTGGGAATTAATGTTGAATACTTACGTTAAGAAACATAAGGTTTTATAATAACAAAATTCCTGCTATCGGTATTATTATTTAGTGACCGGGCAAGGGACACGAATACCAAGGGCCACTGCGACCACATTTGATCTGTTGTAGCCGTACCTGTTTAAGAGCTAGATCTGGTCGCCAAGTCCAACGGTTTTGATGAACTGTAGGATATTCCTGGGTCCCAGATCTTTGATCTGACTGGGTAGGATCATATTCCCTCCCAGTAAACGACTTCTGCAATGAGTTACAGCCATACAGTCGCAGAGGATATTATCGGTATACAAGATGTAGTGAAAATATTTATAAATATTTTTTTATTTTTTCTTCTTAAATCAAAATATTAAGTTTTGTTCTAAATAAATAACTTACTCCCAGTGGTATTAATCAACGGAGTTTTATTCTTTGCAATGTTTCGAGTCTCAAGACATGTATTTGAATAATTTTCAGTACAAACGCAAGGAAACACGTTATTGCGTAACTTTTATTCTCATGCATAATTACATGCAACGAACGATAGGTACCTGCTAACGTTGTGATTTTATAGCCCTTTACTGAACGTTCAAGATAATTTAGAGTATAGCGTTCATCGTGGAACTGGAGAGAAGAATAATTGAATATTAAATAGTATATTTCTTAATAATTCTGTTTTTTATTTAGGTCGGGAATCATACATGATTTAGCTACATAATACTAGATGGTGCTTCGCACGCGTGTTAGAAAAGAACAGCAATAAAAATGTGATCAATTCACTTCTAGCTTTCCAGGCGACACTTTGTTGTTAAATACTTCTTTTAATTTAGCTGAAGTATACATCTTAATGGTTTTTCTACAGAAATGAGATGGTTGACGCGGTAAAAAGTAGCCTATAGTACTCGTCGTCCTCCGAACTACCTCCAAGCCAAAAATCATACTATAGCGACGTTCCATTGAGCCGTGAAAGAAGGACAAAACAAGCAAACAAACAAACACACTATCGCATTAAATATGAGTATGGATTCATACATACGAAAAATTATAAATAAATTTTCAAGTAAAGTAATCATGATCCTCGGATACCCGCTGATAACTCATGCATTGGGTCCATCCGGTCATTAACCACAAATTCGTTTATATTGATACAAACAGAACAAAGGTAGAAGAAATGTTTGAAGATATTATAAGGGATTTGGTAGTTGTAGAGGAAAATATGAAATGATTACTAACTACACAAGTAATTCATTATCAATAGATAACAGATAAAATATAATCAAAAGTACGTATAATATGATTTATATTTTTCATTCAAGTAAGACCATGTTTAGAAGTAAAATTTATTGAAGCAGTTACACTAAATATAGTATTTTTAGGTTCAGAAGTGGCATTTTATTTTAAAAAATACTACTCTTGGGTCTGAAGCGATACGTTAATTAAAAGAACAATTTCATTAACACCTAACCTGAGTTTAATCTCAATTTAAATAAACTCAAATTACGTTAGAAACAATCCACAACGCATAAGCAACCAAAAGTACTTCACAACATTCAGATCAGACCAATATAGCGACAAGCATAGCTTTCGCACCCCAAAGATATCAGAGAACTGTCTCACTTAGATA
>DWPA01000645.1:0-22938 GCA_018251375.1 Calpodes ethlius
GCGAGAGTAAAACTGCATAGTTACTGATTTTAGTATTAAATTTGTTAGTCTAATAAAATCTATGATAATGGTAATATGAAAACCATTGTCGAGTCTGTATTTTAGCTGGAAAGCAATCCGAACCGGATTACGGTTACGTTTCAGATATCGCAAGACGAGGGGCGATATTCAGACGGGGACTCGTAAAACGCGCTTCTCCACCAACCCTCGGAATTCCTTCCATCATTTTGAGAAACCCTTGTCACTTCCATTACGTTTCCCGCCCGTTCAGATCCGCCCGTCCTTCATTTACGCGAGTTATGGCCGTCTCATATTCCCTAAGTGGCGTGTAGTCTTGACGAATTTAAAGTCTCAACTTAATTGTGCAAGATTTCACTTCGTTCGCGTTGTTCGAGTCTTTAAGAGTCGTTATCCTTTCGCGTCTAATCTTATTAAATTCCCAATTTATATCTATTAAGAGAAACTATTAAGATAATAATAGATATGACGGCGTGATACGTGTAGAACTTGACCAGATCGCTATACTATATACTAGAACAGCGAGGAGTATTTCAGAGATTACAAGTTTACTTTGCCAATTATTATACAATAAATATTTGGTAATCAGATAATATCATCAAATACAACAAATAAATAATATGTGTAACTTTCAGTGTTATTTCACCATTCAAATGTCGAATTTTTGGATATCAACTCTGGGAATGGATGGTCATATCACATGTATGATTGACACTCAGGCATTTAGTTAAAAAGGATAACAGAATGTATATAAAAATATGTGGGATATCAAATCCAATAACTAAAGAAGTAAGTAGGTATTTTAAATATTTGATCCTAAACGAGTGACAGTATTCAGTAAAAATATTATTGAGTAGGAATTCTACATTGGAAACAATTATGAAAAAGGTATCGGCTACGCTGTTGCTTAAAATAGTCTTATTAAAGATTTCAAATTTATTTAATATTAAGCCAGCATACCGCTTGAACAACAAACCATAAAACGTACCGCTTGAAAAGTCAATTACTGTGTAGGTATGCAGTCGTTATGATCTCCTTAAATATACAACCTGGCTTTAAAATTTAAAATCCTATTTTACAAACATTTCTCGTACAGTATTCGTAGTTAAATAAAAAGTATAAAGTTTATATTCATAAAGTATCGATGGTATAGATATAACCAATTAGCGGAATAATTCATTTATTCATTCATATATTCATATTCATATTAATTTAACCTCTGTTGAATAATTTCCACTTTCGTCAGCAGAAACAAACCCTTACAAATATTATGATGAAAAATATCTGACTATATTAAGTTACAATATCATTTTAATCCTGAAAATGTCAAGAAAACCAACACATTCTTTTCAGAGCCTATTCAATCAACCTTTAGGAGCGGCACACTTAATAAGCCACCTCAAATTCAGGGCTTCATAGCCAAAAATAATTTCTAAAGGTAGCAGAAGTGTTCAAAAATATTCAAGAGTTAGAATTCATTTCTTACGCGAACGTAATAAAGTCTAATTTTTATTAAAAACTTCTTATTAAGATAGTACGTAATCGAATCCATTAAGAAGAGAGTGATACGTAATTGACAGAAAATCAATGCTAATTTTTAATCTTGCTTTTCGGGTGATAGCGAAATGAGATGAAATTTATATCAGAGTAAATTTATGGTTGTACAGAGACGAGGGTCGACAAGTGTGTAAAATAATTTGCAGAGTAAGTCGTAGCAAGGAGTCCAACATGACATTCAAGTTATGAAATATGAGTGACGTAAAAACAGAAAAAAATCCATTCTATTTGATGTTCTCGCTTTGTGTTTAACAATATCATCCCAGTATTAGATTTTATCAAAAATACATACAAGTAAATACAACACAGTGATTTCTATATTTCAAATAGACTGAATAACTGTTATAATAATAACTGTACTTTACAATGTATGCAATATCTTCATGAGGAGTTTCTATGTATAACAAATTTAAATACTTTTTCTTTGGCTTGTAACGTGTCTCTAAGTGTCTGTATATGTGCGACAACTAAGCGATAACAGGTCGTAGCTATACTATTCACACATGCGTCATATTGTCGTGTCGTTGTCACGCTAGTGTCGCAGGTGTGAACAGATACTGACTCGCACTAATTTCTGTTAATACCATAAATTTGTATGTCAAGGCCCCAATTGGCGTGAGGTTATCCAGCATCATAATAATATAGAGATGGGATCCGAGGCAAACATTTTAATAAATTGAATCAAACTAAAAACTGACAATCATATTAAAAACTACAAAGGTTTAAAAATAAATAAATACGATTGATATTTCGATTATGATAATTTTGTTAAATATTCTGGGTACAACAGCATTAAGGACTTAATATTCAGATATCTTCATTTGTAAGGTTCTAGTACAGTTTGTGCCAATATTCCTATATGTATTGCGTATTGTATCTTCTTGAGCCCACCCTACAGGCCACAATCCGCGCCATCGGGTTGAAATATCTACGTAAAACATATCTACGTAATGTGAATATACCTATTTTAATAAGATGTACAGCTCACGAGGAGTTACACTTGAAATCTTGTTTCTAAGATATACCTAAGTTGATATGAAAACATTTTGCCTTAAATCAGGAGATGCGCCAAAAATAGACCGTTATACTTCGAACATTGACATGAATCTAGTTAGTACTATGTTATAGCAAATATCTCACATACAGATGTACATATATATGTACATCTTATGATAACAGAAAAATATGCAAACTTTACTGTTTTTTTTATTCAATTTATAAGTAGAATTTTCTTTTAAACTTTATTTTCATCTGAAAACTAAGATAACATTAATTAAATATAGTAGTTTTTATGGTATCTTGGTTCATAACTTTATTTTTAAATCAGATGGCTCTAAATTCGTGTCATAGCACGCGTAATAAAGAATCCCGTAGTTTTGAGTTAATTGACTATTACTTGTTTAGTTTTCGAGTAATTCTAAGTAGGCATGATAGTTTTCCGATAAAATTAATCATATTATATATAAATGCTTAAAAATGATCTTAAATATTCAACACTAACCATTTACTTAACTCTAATCAAATTTAACACTTAAAAACGAAATGTTTCACAAACGAATTCCTGAATCGAAAAAAAGGTCTTCGCAAACCAATATTATTAAAAAAAACCTTTTCAACGGCACCGCATACCAATGAGATAACAAAAAAAAAAACATTCCCACTATACGTTTAGAGAAGGTGAAATAAAATTTGTTTTTGATTTTATTCCACCACTATGTCCGCGTGATAAATATGTATATTCATGCGAAACAGATTTTAATACTAAGTCTCCGCAGTATGCTATGGACGAACAGACAGACGACCATGACGAAGCTAACAAGGTTTTGTTCTCACTACAAAATCTTTAAAAAGTACGTTTCAACTTACCACTATCGTCGACACTCCAGATAATAGCTTATCATATGGATACATTTTCTAAAATCTTAGATGACATTATACATTCTTGCCATTTACACGTCTACGTGACGAATTACTAGTACGTGTACCTACCAGTATACCTACTCGTATATGTGCATTATGTGATCTCTAGACAGTGCAGAGAATAACAGCCCTGATGGAGGCTTTATCAGTTGCTGTAAGTCATAACACTATGCGGGCCAATTATACTGGCATATTCTCAAACCGAGCTTGAACATTTTAAGGTAATTTGTGAACGAAAAAATAATAATACATGTGATGTAATATTTAATCTGTTATCGTAACCTATTATGTGTACAGTGATAAATATTACTTTCATTGAAAAATGTCTTTATTAACAGGTGTATACAAAAGAGAATGTGACGGTGACGTAAACTTTCTTCTATTACCCACTATGCAGTATAATAGTAAGATAAGGTTAACATTATCAAATTACGTGACTAGGTCGAAAATTCTATGCCCTTTATAAATTTGTTTACGCATCCTACCGTTGCCACGACCCTCGTTAAGACCTAAAGTCTAAGCTATAGTAGCCAACAGATAAGCTATAATCACCTTAAAATAAATTTATCTTTTACGCGCACCGACGTATACATGATATACGATAACTAAATTATCGTAGTACAACATGGAATTTAAGTTCAGTTTCCCTATGCACTATTGATATAACATTGTGTCATTAATAATAAGAATAATATAAATGGGAACATTTATCTTAATGCGGCCGAAAATTGTAACACTTCGGTTTTAGTACGGCAGATTTAGTTTATGGGATAATAACTTTTTGTGACGACCGTTCCACCGCTAATGTTGACCATAAAAATCTTTGTATGTTTCTACCAGCGCCCGCTACGAACTGCTCTGATATATTTGCGTTAAGCAAATTACATGGTAGCTTATTTACATTTTAATGAAAACTTGAAAGCGTGAGTCCATAAATTCTGCGTCACATCGCATTCTCACAATCACACACCGTCCGCAATTTGCCCCGCTAAGCCTTGTACTGGTACAAATTTAAATTTGGACTAATGTTGAAACGTCACGTAAGTAGAGCTCTAATTACTCGACATAAACCACAACGGTGCCTGAAAACTTTGTACATAATCAAAGTCCTTGAAAGATACAGTATTATACTCTTAACCTAACAAACTGTCGTAGCAGTGTATTGTGAAAAACCACGCTATGTATGTAAGAAATAAGTCTTTTATTTCTTCGCAACAGAAACGTCAAACATGACTGCTGTCTATCAAACGGCTTTCACTTTGAAACCTATTCAGAAAATCGAAAAAATTCTGAGACATCGCTGATAAGCGTTTTCCTGTTCTTAGAATCGGAAAACAAGCAAGAACAGGGCAATAAAATTCTCTGTTCCGTATGCGAATCTCTAAGCTGATTTACCATAATATTAAATTCCATTGAACATTTTATATATAATCATAATTATTGTAATAAAAATCCCTGAATGTCCTACTTTCATTTGGCACCGATACAATTTTGCGTTGTAATTATAATTTATCGTGAATTAAATGGTTGTCAGTGTCAAAGGACATGATTGGTATTATATAACTGTTACAGAATTTAATCATACTTGTATGTTATAGTGATATCTTAGAGTAGTACAAATTTGTTTTTTCTTTATCATATTCATACATATCACATAGAATTCTTTAAAACACATATACGGTAGCAGATGAATCTATGAACAAAATTTCAACAAAATAATATATTTTGTATAACATGTCCAAACTCTTTGAAAAACAAGACTATACTGTAACTAAAGCGTAGGTAAGAAAATTTAAACTTTACAAAGTCCATAAGTATCTCCACGAAGACACTTTCCAAGAATCTTTTAAAAGCTCTACGACTCAACTGGAGAATTTAACTTTAAACGAAGGGCCAATCTCATTTTTAACACACCAAGATAAATTT
Organism: Calpodes ethlius; assembly: GCA_018251375.1. NCBI lineage: Eukaryota > Metazoa > Arthropoda > Insecta > Lepidoptera > Hesperiidae > Calpodes > Calpodes ethlius. Next base: position 5,422 of record DWPA01000645.1, read on the forward strand.
TCAGTGCACATAATTTACATCAGCAAACCGGGACGCGGGCATGAGGCAATTTACAAAGTCGAAAATCGCGGAAGTACGTTAATTATTCGGCAGGAGCGGCCTCGAAAGGCCCCGGACTCACGTTTATTGACAATTAAGACAAGGTTCAACCGCTTCACGCGGCTTATTGTTCCTCTCGCGGTAGTCACTGCCCCAGAACTGAATTCCAGTTATTGACTATCCCTTAATGTACAGATGTCAGAATAAAATTGTCTCACCGGAATGGATAACAAAAACACGTCAACAAAACGGAAAACCATTTAATCTGTCACTTACAGAAGCTTACTACGATAGTAACATAGAAACAAGGAGAGAAAATATTGGATGAAATGTAAATAGCGTTCACAGCCCTGTAGCCCTGTAGCTTGTATCGATTCTGAGTGATCGACCGAGTAAAGAATCTGCGGGCGCAGTCGATGGTTGAATGGATGACCGTTAGGAACAAAAATCTCTTAAGCGCTTTCGTGCTTCGGAGGGTAAAGTTATTGACATTGACAATATCAAACCTATCACCTTTACTACTTACTAGGTCATGCTTACTCTTATTACAATTAAATGACTTAGAATGTTAAGGAAACCTTCAGAGTGAACTATAATCTAGTAGGAGATATTGGTTTGAACTCATACGTAAACAGAACTCTCGGTAATCCAAATAAATGAACGTTATTAAGAATGGGTGCCACACTGCCGATTTAACATGTTAAGTACAGAGTTTATAATGATCAATCCCAAAACTTTATTTATCCGTCCTAAAGTTTCGACAATTCTGGCGAATTCAGTCTACACTGTAGAGAAATGGGTTGTTTCTGTACAAAATGGTTGATTGAGGTTGGCCCTTTCATTATTTTAATACAAGATATTTACAAAATTGTATTATTATTGTTTCGCGTTCGTAGCAATTTGATTTTACGGATTTTATGTTCGTAAAAGTGAAAATGGTCTGTCAATTCACACGTATACAGCATGGTCTATTACAACCTGAAATTTTTAAGTTCTCCAAGAAAGCCCGTGATAGGCTAGAATATAGACTTGTGACGATAATGATGATTATTATAAACTCGTAACTACATTTTATTAGTAACGTCAAGTAACCCCATTGTTACATATTCATAACATGTCACGAAACTCATACAAATAGGTGAAACGAAGTGGAGGAATACCTCGGAGGTATATCTCGAGTAACCGAGGATCTATCTTAATTCGGGTTTTACTCATTAGAAACTAGTTATTATTGAGGCAATTAAGATTGCATATAAAACAAATTATCCCACTATTAATGTTTACTTACGGAATACATACAAAAGAAAATTTCAATCAACATTCGAATTATAATATAATTATATAAGTATCTGCTGAAAATGAGGTGTCTATTTACGCACTCCATACGATGTCTTGTATTGTGATACAAATTAATATGCGGATGTTTTCGAAGTAGGGCATGTATCGTATTATAGGATTCTATTTTGTATTCATGGAGAATCTGGGGCACCAGGCAAGCCAAAATGGTGGATATAAAAATGAGTTAAGTGATAGTAAACGACGACACTGGCGGGTTCGGATACGATAAGTTTTCCCTTTAATAGATTCGAAAAGAAACTGTTACGAGTTTCCTTCGCCTCATCTTTCATTCTAAACGTTTTAATACAAGCTGTCGCGTCGTGACCGCGGTCCCCGGGATTAGATGGTATTTATACACGATATGAACGTAACTTCGCCCACTTGAATATTTCCAAGGAATATAATACGTTTATAAATATTTGCGAATATTCCCTTTTATGTTTTCTTTGTGAGTAAATCAAATTTATATGTATAAAAAGACTCTTATAATATCAAATGGAAATTGTAATGGATAATAGGTTTATGAATATGAAATAACAGTACATCCTTATTTGCTTGTAACTGCGTAACATAGTATTTACAAGTTGGCACAGTAATTCCTTATGAAGTGAACCAATACTATAAATGTTTAAGATATTAATAATAATAACAAATTTTATGATACTGTTTCAATAACCGGACGTCTTTTAAACCTATATTAACCTAACCAATAGAACCTAATCATAACCTGTAGAAAATAACCTTTTAAGTAGCAATGAGAACCAAGTTACTTGGCTTATGCCCGTACTTGCCCTCATAAAAGATACAGCGGCTTAAAGCCGAGATAAAAGGAAGCACCTATCATAATAGATAAATTTATAAAAGATAAGCTTTGATATCGAATTTGAAGTCAAAAGGTATTTTTTTAGTTTCCATTCATGTCTTGCGAGGTACAAGGGGAAATAATTGAACAGATGAAGACAAAATTTGCACATTTATAACTTTGATACTTCCTCTGATTCCAGGAAATTTATCCTGCAGAATAAGAGATAAACGATGGTTTAGAAGTTTAGTAAAAATATTCAAATACTTCACATGTTTTTTGTAGCTTTAGCACTAAATATAAATTTTGATTTCATTAAAAAAAATCTGCGAAAGTTTAAGATTATTTTATAAATTATTTCATTAAATAAAGTATCATCTGATACAAAATGAAAAATTTAAACCTGCTGTGATAAGTGTTCATTAAGTAATTGTACAGCTTAAGTTAATCGCAGGAGACCGATTCAGTTAACTAACATCAGGTGCTTAGAAAACACGTTCTTTCGTAATTAATGATTGAATAGTGACTAATTAGTAGACAAAGCCCATAGTTAGCGATGATCAAGAATTATTTTATTAACGCTAACACTAATACCCCCGTAGTAGGATTCTCTGTGTCGCAAGCGGCATGGACAACACAAATAATACGTCACTAACACCCACGACCCGAGAACAAATAATTATCTGTCACATAAATTTCTGCCCCGGCCGGGAATCGAACCCAGGGTCCATCGCTACGCAGGAAATGTCACCAACTGGGCTACGGTGCACATACATTCGAGAAGAGAACGGAGGGAAGAAATTATTAATGAATGACCTTGTTATGAATTATTAATGTATGGACAAGGTCAGGGCTTGGTCCCTACCGAGCTTTCTTAGGTTAAAGACCACAGTTCACCACACAGTCATGGCTGACTTCGTACACATCATAAATTTAAAATTAACTATCTTAATATTCGTTATCTTAAATGAAACGTTGTACATTCTGCTATTATATTGTTAGGCTTCGTGACTAATATTAAACAAAGTTTGATTATAATTAAATCTACAAATTATTAGAGTTTCAAATTGACAGTCTGGCTCGGTTCATTCATAAAGTTTCTGCCAGTACAACCTTGATTCGATTAATTGTTACAGTCTCTGAGTAAGGTACACATTATCAATTAAATGAGTTCAGAAGTGGAAGACCAATTTGAGTTATTTACTGCATTCATTTGTTTCAATTCAGTATAACCATACAGTAACGTTCTTAACATAAATGTTTTAAGGATATTTAATTACATGAAAAGTGATTGTTGTGCCAGAAAAATGGGATTAGAAGTGACTTTAAATGATAAATCTATTATGGAATATGGTTTCGGATATTCCAAACTAAAATTCCAAATTAAAAATAAACTACATTGTTTATTCAATACATTTATTATGTTTCTCATAGTGTTTATAATATAAGAGATATAATTTCACCGATTTGATTTCATCGCCAAGTTAACGCCTGATGAGATAACACAGTAAGTGATTTCGGCAGACCTGGTTTTGAATGACTTATGAACCGTTAGTCTCTTGGCACACGAAACACAGATATTTGACTAACGGCACTGAATATTAATTGCCGAAAGGGTTTTTAGAAGATAGTACTAATTCTATATAGCTCGAATGTCGAATGAAGATTCCATGTTCAAATTGGCGTTCACTGACATTATAATTAATTACATTAATTTGAAAACTAGCTACAAAAACTAATCAAAAATTTCCTTACAATTCTTTAATGGAACGTTGAAAAATATTGAAAGTTGAAATTTGTTTGAAATTCTGCGGTTTTGAGACCCAATTTGATATTTTAGTAATCACACATTAACGAAATAGTTTGCGTGAAAAATTATAATAACTGTCGAAATATCATGATATCGTGCGATCGATCAGCTATTGCTGTGACTTCAGTCAAACATACCACTACTAAATGTCTTACGTAAGGAAAAATAATCCGCAAGTTTATAAGCAGTACTAACCTATTAACTTATTTATCATAGACAATATCGGCGGTAATGAGATCGGAAGAGTGCACAAGAACATTTAATCATCCTGGCTGACAACTACCTTATTACTGTGTCAGCCGCCTGAAGACTCATTATGTTCTGGCTGGGAGCTTAAGAAACAGTGGTTACTTACTTTCTTCTCTCTTCTTTCATAGCTCGCAATGCCACCGTGACCTTTGGTGTGCTGGTTATTCGTGGCCGACGCTGACCACTTACCCATCGTTGCCCATCTACTTGCTTATAGACATAAATCTATATTGACTCTTTTACACTATCGTTAACGTAAGTGTCAACGATAATGTCGGAATGCAACTAATATCAACGAGAAAAATAACACGTATTTATGGTTGGCTGCATATTAATACAAATCCATTAGGAGTTCTATACAAACAAACTATCGGTTGATTTGTGTGTTGATTAGCGCGTTAATTAGTGCGCTAAACTGTTATCCACATCAGCGCAGTGTCATTGTTAGCGCATAAACACGGTGGAATGCAGATATGGTAGTGACATAACACAAATTCAAAATGATGTGCAATGGGCAAACCATATCATCAGATCCGAGAACTTGCAGCCTAGAATTTACCAATTGTTTCCTTACAACATTATTTTTTATAACATATATTTCGGAGGTATTCGGGACCACTTATGTTGACATTGCATCATAGATCACGCAATGACATCGCTTGCTTATAATACAAAAACTTAACACGAATAATCGCATCACAGCCGTTCTCAACAAGGTCACCTAACCAGGAGAGAGAACTTCAGTTGAAAACCAATTATAGCTCAAAAGTTAAATTCAGATTGATTGACAGTTCACGTTACTACAAATTCTAGAATCTGATAGAACGAGAAAGTAATAAACAAAAAAACCGTCGCATGTATTACATAAGATGAAGAGTAACGCACATTTTATGTTGTAATAAAATAAGAAGATACAATTTTGTTGCCTTCGAGCTTAAATCAAACGGGTATAGAGGCAGTAGGCGGAAGTTTATAACGTAATTGACAAGTGAAATCGACGGCAATAAGAAGTTACAATCCTGCCCTGAAGACGTTTTAGTCATCTGAACTGAATATAACTTGTCGGTTGGCAAATAGTTCCGTCTTTCTTTTAACCCTTTTACGTCCGTGTACCGTAGTAGTATTGTATATCCATATAAAATATGTCATTATTTCAAGTGTATCTTTTATATAATTTAAGAACATAATTTTAAAAGTTTGAATGACCATTAGTGTGCCTAAGTTGTTAGGTGAAATTTTTTTTTGTATATTGTCTCAAAGACAAATATGTTTAATTATAATTTACTTGGCAATGTTCATGGGTTATTGAGTGCTTCCTATCTTTGAATCAAAATTAGCCTCTCCTGCTCGGGCATCCCAGTTATACTAGGCATAAGTTATACGGGAATCCTAGCATCGTATACTTTATCATCAAACCTCGACGTTACTTATCATCCATCCTTTGATGGTCCGCTCCTTGACATAGGCCTCCCCTAATTTCCATACATAATGACAGTACTTATAAGTGACTGGATTTTACTAGCGCAAGAAAAGCTAGTTAAGTGAATGTTTATAATGTATTTCCGATTTCTTGCAATTAAACTAATTAACAATTTTTTTTTGTCCGACGGTCACATGCAGGTCGTATACAAGTCCAAGAGCAATGATGAAAATTTGCCGACACACGACCTATATGTAAGTTCGCCGGCTGTAAGCTTAACACAATATATTATGTAAAATACTATATAGGATCGGTATTTTTACAAATAAGTCGGGAGCGAGATGTGGTCGTAAATCTTGATAAAGAACCTCGGACAGGTTCAAAAATATAGGTGTAAAGATAAATCCGACATAAACATCAAGTAAGAAAGCCGATACAAAAAATAAGAAAAAATATATAAGTTATTAAAAACATATCTAATCGTAATATGAAATGAACTTAAGCGGGGTTGAACGCAATGTATAGCCGAACACTCCGGTGATTTATTAACATCAGTGATGAGTCTAAATTTTGTTATAAAATATTCCCTAATCTATGTATACTTGAAAGACAGTTGACATAAACTATTAAACTGGAGGTACATACTGACGTAAGATCCCATGACAATTATTATTCTCATTTTTGTCTGTTTGTCAGGATCTTTGTCTGTGCTATTCTCAAAGACGGCTTACCAAATTTCTCTGATTTATTACAGCTCAAGGTAAAATTATATATTTGTTTACTTCAATCACTTCCCACTTAAAAATCATGATGTAAATTTGAAGATTCCCGCCTAATCTATATATAAAACTTTATATTTGTCTGCATGTCCTTTATAGAATCGTAAACGATACTTTTAATCATGTGACGATCTTTAGCAAAATTTTTGTGTAGGAACCCACGAAGGTTTCTGAGTGGCGCCACTGTCATTCCAATTATTTTCATATTGGCGTAGCAACGCGCGCAGGGTTCAGCTAGTATCCAATAAGGTTTACTCCACTGAAGCAGATCAGCGAGGGCGAGTTACTAGTATTAAATATTCATAATCATTTTGAACAACAATTAAAATCAATAAAGTGTTAATTATTTCGAGGCGGTAAAATTTACTCAGTGACCAGCGATAATTTGGCGATTTGAATTCATTTGAATTATAATGAAAATTAAGCTTGACATCAGAAACTTTTTGTTCAGTTGTACATATTAATTGAATTATTTAATTATAACGTGTGTTGGAAACGTTATTTTTAGTGTTTAACAATATTACTACATATAAGTATTTAATAATTAACATATCACTTTATATTTTTCATCCTAATATCGAGCAACTAAGAACAATCTAGAAATGCCTAAATTAAAGTTCTACAGAAATGTATCATCAAATAATTTATTTCCAGATTCGTAAAACACTGTGCTGAGAGTAAACTATTCAATACACACTTATAAGTAAAGCGAATGAGTATTGATAAGAAACAAATTTAAACATCACTTAATTCAAAGAGAATGTGAGTATTTCGGCGTAGGCGGATAAGAGGGCCTTTCCGTGAAAATCGACTTGAAACTCGATATTATCCAGGATAGAATCAAACCGTAATAGCGCAGTTCAAACTTTGTTTCTCTCACTCGTCCTCGTTTCTTAGCTTTATTCTTACGTTTACTTTACCAGTGGAAAAAAATCAACCATGATTTTGTGGAAAACATTTGTATTTTTAAATTTTGCTATATTATTTCATAAAGTTTCATTAAAGTGGGTAATTGTATATCCCTAGACTAAGAATAGGACTGACACAGAAATGTCTTATCGTGTCTATACAAAACAAATTAATTTAATACCATGGTTATGAAATATTAAAAAATATTTGCGACATAAATTCGTAATCATATTACATACGTACTTAAATAATGTTTATCTTAGTTGCGTGTCCTTTGTGAGAGGGAGATACTAGGCATGTTGTTATATAACAAGACAAATACGCTAACGAACCGAGTAATGGTAGGTCATCGTCGTCCCCATGTCCACATATCATCAACACTATAGGCATTCCGATGTGTAATAGACCAAGAATAAAGAGAAGATGAAAGGTAAAAATCAAGTCCTCAGCCGTCAGCAAGTCTCATTTGACAGTTGATTCGAGCAAGACTGTAGTAGCTAACCGGACAGGCTGCTCAGAAAGATAATAATAGTAATGATATAAGTATTAATACTATTAACAATTCAGGAATTTGTAAAGCTTACCTTTGTTGGTACCAAGCGGACCGGATCCTGTTGCCTTTACGACACTAGTATTCTGGCGTGGAATTGAGTTCATTATTCTAAAACGCTTCAATACGCCCAAATTGTCTAAAGGTCTGCGTTTATAATTGTTGTAGTCTTTTTTATTTTCCACTGATTTATAGGTACAGACGTATCCAATCGTTTGGCTTATTTATTTTAAGAAAGAAAACGCCATTGGGTTATTAGTCTATATCAATATTAATATTATACAGAAATCATGTTTGTGAGTTTGTATGTAGGAGGTAATCTTCGAGCCTACTCATTTGGTTTTAAAAATCTTTTACCAGAAAATTGTAACCTTATCTATTTTTTATAAAATCTTAATTGCATTCGAGCGAAGCCGGGGTGTGAAGCTAGTTTTTTTATAAAATAGTGCCAGGTGAATTTGTACTACAGATAAAATAATGTTAAATCGGCTGCGAAAAATAGTTTTAACAAGTTCTATTTAAATGAAACATGCCCGAGAGAAAATTGCAGAATAAATTTGGCAAATTGTATAATCGTGACTGAATTTAGTTCGCTATCAGTAGATTTTAACATGATTTTGAAATTCAAGCACCCAATTGTTTGGTATCGAATTGCCACTTTGAATTCCGAGTCATAGACACCAGTTGCTTTGATACCCAGACGTCGCCCGCTGAATATTAGTTTTACAACATGCCGCCGAGTGTTTCTTGTATCTTGTTAATACAACAACAATAACATTAACAACAACAATAAAAACCTTTTTATTGTACACCAAAATGACGTTTGGATACATTAAATATATCAATAATGATGTAAATAACCGATAACTGTCCCACTGCTGGGCTTGGGTCTTCTCTCACGAGCTTTAAGCTTTTTATGTATCACTCGAAAAAAAAATATAATTTTCTTTCTTCGGTTTCTTTTCATATTGAATATACCAGTTACGACGATTATAAAAAATACGATGATTTCATAGATTAACGAGAGAACGTATTTTTACATAGATTAATATAATTTGAATGAAGGAATAAATGTGGCTGAATGTCAAAATGTCATCCATAAAATGTGTGTACATTCAGTCAGCAATGACGACTGCATCCATCCATCCATGTTTTATACAATAATTAATGTAATAGAGTCGTTTAAAATTTAAGAATACAATTAAGGCTTCGTTTTATAGCGGTTGCATTAACATAATCGATCAGACGCCACTTGTACCGAAGTCATTACTCAAATGAGTCATTAAAAAGTAATTCCTAAGTTCATAATAATACGCTTGGGTCTGCAATATTTAAATTAGCCCATTTAAAGCTATTTTAAACGGCAAAGCAATAGAATCTTCGTTTTATTTTACTTATTAATAATAGAAATGTAATATCTACTTTAATTTATTTTTAAATTGTAGTGGAGAAAGATGAGGGTAAAATTATATTTTTCGTATATTTTGTCTGGAATGAGAGCTTGTTGAAATAATTCAAACGAGATATAGTGCTTTTATATCGAAATTAAATGAAGTGAAGCACAATGGTATTACATATACAAATGAGAGTTAAATATTATATGTTTTATGCTTGGAATATAATAAAATAAATTTCTTGTTAATTAAATGTGCATTAATTGTATCATGTTCCTTAATTAGAACAACTGCGAGTGCGTTTTAAAGTTGGATGGGTGATAGTTGAAAAACAAATACAATGCTTCCGTGCTTTGCAGGGCACGTAAAGTTACCAGTATTGATTGTTCTCATTACATATTAATCGTTATGAAATATGGAGGTCTTCGGGTAGCATAGACTTCTCTGATTCTTGGGTAAGTCAAACCCCTTTACCAAAACACTGGAACAGCGTTGTGAACCTGACGGTTTTCGCCTGCTTAACTAAGAGGACACAACCGGTGCTCTCTAGTGAGTCATTAATAGTTCAAAACCAATTACTGCGTTTAAAACATATCTTTCATATTTATTCCTTCTATATAGCAGCCTTTTAAATCCACTGCTGGAAATAGGCTTCCCCTAATTAGCGCTACTCCGACTGGTCCTGGGCCCTCTGAATCCAGCGGTTTCCCGTCATCTTTTTAGGTCGCCAGTCCACCTCTCTGATATCTGATATCTGGGAAAAATTTTGAATAGGACTGTAAGAGGGACTATAGTTAGTTAATACATTCTGTTAATATTAGGTATTATAAAATTACAGTTAATAACAGATAATAATAAAATAACATAAAAAAATATTATTATTAAGAGACAAAGATATCACAGAACAAAGTCTTCTATTAAACTTAAGTCTCCAAGCGGATCTTAAAGATGGCAGAATATCGAGTGATAATATCTCACATGAGATCAACTTGACTTGTAAATGAAAGATTCAGAGTTGACCTCGAACAATTACTTTAGTCGTGCTTACAAGCCAAAAACTGCTAAATGTTTTTCCGATCAGGAAAAACATCGTGACTCATGCAATATATACAGTATGATTGCGAATATAGAAATGATAACAGACAGTATCGTTTAACTGATACATGTTCAAAAAACGACGTTTACGTAATAACAAAAAATCATTTTCTAAGCTAGGTTAAAATCATTTACATGCCGCTTACCCTTTCTTATTAAAATTATAATTAATTACACGGACGTTACAATTATTTTACTTGTTATGATTAAGACTATACAATCGGTACATATTTAAATACAACAATATAAATTATCGATTTACTATTATTTACTAATTAAGTTATTAATATTTACATTATTATAGTTAATTATCACTTGCCTCGGTGAAGGAAAACATCGGGAGGAAACCTGCACACCCGAGAGTTCACCATAATGTTCTCGACGGTGTGTGAAGTGTAACAATCCGCACTTCGCCAGCGTGGTGACCTATGGCCTATACCCCTCATCTCATGAGAAGAGACTCGAGACCAGCAGTAGGACAATTATGGGTTGTAATGATGATTTATATTATCGATTAATATACAAAGTTCGGTTCGATTTTTTTAGTCAAATAAAGAAAATATTCTTACTGCACAGTGACTCATATTTCTACGTGTTGTTTTTAAGCTACTTTACATCGGAGATGTCTGAGATTAAAATGGATTATGAACTATTCATATTTGTCATGACTATGTGTTAATGTAAACACACCTTTGTGATTACTTGTACGTCGGAGGGAAATCTTAATATTATAAAGAGGCGAGGGATTCCGTAAGCTGTAGCCATTTCGGTCGCTAAACATCCCAATTTTATTATGTACCATTTACGAATAAGACGCATTACAATTTCAATTTATCCGAGGATCCTCGCATTAAACATCGGTAGAACGTTTCATTTCAATTTAAAATAATGAATGGCCTCATGAATCTATCAAATGACAAAAAAATGTCCAGCTTTTTTAAGTGAGAAAACATGTATTATCATATTAACAATTAATAAAAAAAGTATATTTCAGTATTATTTTATGCAGTCTTCAAAAAATACTACGAGAATATTTTGTGAAATAATACTAATATACATCCTATTATTCTGTATTATATATATAACTAGCTGAAACCTGCGTGCGTTGCTAAGCCAACACGAGCTGCCACGGAAATATATGAAATTAATTGAAATGACAGTGGCGCCACCTGTCGAAAATTTGTCGTACCAACTTAGAAACCTTTGTGAGCTCAAACACAACAACTTTGCTAAAGATCATCACATGATCCGTACCGTTTACGTTTCTTTAGGGACATACAGACAAACATTCATTTTTATATATTAGAAGAAGAGAAAGATATATATATATATATATCACATTTAACTTCACAAGGCCGTAACCTCTAAGTTGATACTTAGAGGGTTACATCGTTTATGTTTTCTAACGTTAACATATACATATATATATCTTACTTGTAAGTAATCATATATATATATGATATGATACAATCATATATATATATGATTACTTACAAGGTATTTAACAAATGGTACTTAACCGCTTCGTATAATCTTAAGTACTAAACTTTATAGCTTGACGTCTAGGAAAACATATTTGATACATACGTTGTTATTTAATGTTCTACGGTAGGAATGTAATGTGTTTTTGGTTTAATGTAATAATTAATTTAATAACAAATTTACTGGTTAATTGTGGTAGTCTAGAAATTCAGTGATTTGGTAACAATATAATTATTATAAGTAAAAGTATTTAGTTGAAGAACACATAAAATTATACTTATATTCTGTATACAAAAAAATGCTCAGACTCGGAATTTGTAAACCATGTTTTTAATCCATTCAAAATCTTTTACATTAAACTTAGGAACCCTTAATCGATTTATATAGTTACTAAGGTCAAGAACTCTGTAAACAAATTTAAAACTACATATTATGTATAATGAAAGAAGTAAAGTTAAATTGAATGCACATAGTTTTCTTGTAAATAATAATTATTAGCGAAGTTGCTGGCGCCTTTGAGGATGTCGTCTCATTTATAAGAATATTATTAAGAATTGCCTCGTTCTATTTAGTATATAATTTGTAATACAATAAAATTAAAGCAACTTAAACTTATGTATGCAAGATCAGCGCTGCGTGGGATCTTTATCCCGCTTCCGTTAAAACTAAGCCGCTTAATTTTGCCTTAGACTAGATTATATTTTTTTGTGCTTACTATCTAAGTATGTATTTTCCGAGTCATTTTGAAAAACAATAAGTGATTTAATTATTACTATTATTAATATTGATTATATTAATAAGTCAAGTGATTTCTTGGGTGCTACGGTAAACCAATTATTTATTCAACAACACCATAGTGATGGATTATTGTATATAAAGTTACCTACTGACGAAGTTAGTCATGGGGTATTAAACTCCATTCATGAGATTTTATCCATGTAGAGTTCAAGCCAACGTTACAGCGACGTAACTGTACGTAACACTGCTGAACAAAGAACCAGGCTGTGGCGAAATCTCCCTTTTGTCAGAAGTCGCTGTACTTTATAACACCATTACAACCCAGTTTAATTCCCACGGAACTCATTCAATTGGTAGAAATTTTATCTCGCATGGATAACTAATAACACCCTACTCCAAAAATCGAACGTTGTTTTTAATTCGTCTTTATCTCATCAATTCCTTTAGTATTACTGATGTCCATGAGTGAAGGACAACTTACCATGCGGTTGTTAGTTTACAATTTTTTCGGCTATTTGCATAAAAATTAATAGACTGCTTTGATTATCTTGTTTTAGTATTTTTATTAAATTAATTCGAAAAAATAATCATACACATAAGTGATGTTATAAAACTCAAATATATCGCCCAAAAGATGTAAGAAAATCTGAAAAACAAGGGTGGTTCAACCACTGTACTTCAAACACTCCGTATTTCATGGTAATGGAAAAATGTTTAAAAACAAAAGTAAGTATAACAAATATCATTTGACATTGAGCACACTTTGCACAAGAGGGAAAAATTGTGAAAATCAGATTGTAATTTTATTGTTGGCATAAAATAAAAAGTACCTTTATAACGAGGCACCTTGTAGAATGTTTTATTAAGAAAGTCCGCCTTAACATATTAATTTCACAAATGTTGGAAGTTGGGCTTCCCGCGAAACGAACTTTTTTTAATCTTGCCATAAGATAAGTCTTTGGAGAACATACTTCGTACGTTTTTATAATTTAAGTGAGTATTGATATATTTTTTAGTTTTAATTTCCCATAATTATTTTTTTTTAATTAGAAATATGTTACATATTTCTATCATCAAATTGTTCTTAAATATGTTTGATCTCAGTACCGATTTTTGATTTAAAGTTCTTCAAGATAATTTTAACGATATAATAGGAGTTACTTATATGTTGCACTCAGTTTGCAATAGGACTGCATAAGTCTTCGAATACGACTGGATAAGGTCGATAACCGTCTCTTGTTCATTTTTGTTTTTCTAAATTGTACGTAGAATTCATGTATCATAATTATTATATATACAACCTTTTAGCAGATTACGTAATAATGATTAATACGATCGGAATAAAAGTCGTTAAAACCTCGCATTTTCGCAGTACATTCGAATGTATCCATAAGTACGTTCCAGATTTTCCGTAACGGTATGCCTCATGATAGAGCGGTGTTCAAATTACCCAAATATACGCAGTGTCAGTGCAGTATGTTCAGTGAAAATCGACAATGTGGGCGAAAATTCCAACATTGCTGGCTTTACGCATTAATTAAGGCTTATTTAACTGAATAAAGTTGTTTTTTTAAACTATTTGTTATGTCGAACGTGTCGAAAACCATTATGCGCCTGTGTCACCGTTAATGCCAACGGCTTTGTTCGAATGCGTCTTAAATAACGCGATAAAATTAACGCGTTAATTAACTTTAAACCACGTTGTTAGCCACATACGTGATATCATTTTTAAAGCATCATGACGCAGATGGTACCGAGACATAACACAAAGGTATCTCTAAAATGTTACGAATTATAAAGTTATGAAATCATGCTTATTACTGACTATTCCACAGTGCAACCAAAATATGTAGCCTTCACGGTGAATTATACAAGTGAATAAAAATATCTACTGATCATGCAAGTGTACTGTCAGGTTTTAACTGCGTAGTATTGAACCCAGTGGGCTATAACCGGTGGACTCATTCGCCATGTTCTCAACCATTTTCGACAGTGCGCACTCCTAGTAGGACAGGTTTGTCTGGTTTCAAGGACGAATGGAGCCTTACTCGCCTTTACTTTATTAAGCATACTGCTCTCGCAAAATCATTGCAAGAGAATATGTGTAAAGGATTTTATCCAACAAAATCCGTTTAGCACTTATAATACTAGCGATTCCTTTTAAAACTATCCTTACGTTAATCTCACCCCGATCGATCACTAGAATTCTCCTCAATCTTCCTTGTTAACAAAGTACTATGGCTTGTAGTTGTATTAGAGTTAGATACCGCCAACTTAACCTAATAACATTTTGATTTTTTTATTATATATATTTAATGACATGCAAACGTGTTCAACCCATCCAGATTCGTTGTAAAAATGTTATCAACTTGAAAGCATCCATACTAGTCCATAGAAAATACCATAGAGTAATGACCACATTTCAAGACTTGAAGTGTGTCTTGGCTACAGCCTATTGAAAAAGGTCACAAACACTGGTCGCCCTGCATTAGTAACGCTTCGCGCGAGGATTACTAATATTAATATTGACTTATAAATATTAGTAGTATAAATCCCAGGAAATTAGGCCAGTCAGCTAACACTCTTTTGCACGAGCTACCTAGCGACTCGTCGTCATCTTACTGAGGTTTGGAAAACCAATATTCGACGGTGGTATATTTACTGGAAAACCACGATCATTATTTTCCATCAGGTAATTCGTCTGCTCATTTATAAGATATAAGAAGACTTTCAAGTTCATTCCGCATTTAAAAGAATCCTGACTAAGCCAGTTAAATCTGCATTTGTAATCTATGCAATCGTAGAACAAAGTACTGACAATTATTGTGAATTTAACTTACTACATAAATATCGCTATAGCAGTGATAAATTTGACGTCAGAGAATCATTAATCATTTATCTTCGATATACAACAGTTTGAGGTCATCATGCGGATTCGCCAGCTTGCAATGAATTTGGTTTGGATTCTATTTGCTGACAATTAATGCAAGAGTCAAATCTTGCTCGGTAAGCGTGTCTTTTGTTGGCTCCCAAAAACAAAAGGCTTTCATTTAAGAACCGAGACAAAATACTGCATTTAAAACGATATTTTTAAAACAAGTTAGCAGTTAAGGACTGAGGTTTTGTTATTTTCTGTTACATGAAAATTAGACATTTTTGTATAATTTATGAATCATTGGATACGGTTATAATTTTATGAAATCTCTACAAATTAGAGTCCTGGTGTAGTCGTATTAAACGAAACCGATATCACATTGTCATGTTCACTTGTTTTTATATCACAATCGTATGGTCCGGAGGCAACTAATACTATATTTGAAATTTGAAGAGTTTATTATTCTACTAGTACATTACATTTTATTATAATACTAAACTAAAACAACTAAATAACAAAACAAGTTATATAATCCGGTTATGGCTCCCAATTACGGGAATATTCGTTGTGCGTGGTTCAAGAGGTACTTGATCGTTTTTATTCATATGTTGAATTGAATAAAGTGATAAAGAAATATATTTTTTCAGTGTGACGACTCGCGTGGCGCAATGGATATGATACCGGACCGTCATTTAAAGGGTTCCGGGTTCAATTCCCAGCGAGGCGGAAATTTAGGAGATGAATTTAAATTAATTTTCTTGGTTTGGATCTGTGTGTGTGTGTTCTTATCATTGTATGTTATTCATAGCATCCACTACACAAAGAATGCAAGTGCGAGACTATGAGTTATTATTATTATACGCTATTTCTTTATTATTATAATTGGGAAAGAACAATAACGGTACATAATTAAACGCGATTATTTTTTTACATTGGCTTGACGTTATTTCCTTTTTTTATTGAAATACGAGTAAAAACCAAACCACTACATCTTTAGAATATTAAAATTACACTCTGCAGCTTGTAAATGTCTCACTTAACATGGACATTTGCTCTGCATTTATAAATATTGCTGACTGCAATACAATACAATTCGAATTTACATACCTTACAGATATCATAGACACTGCACAAACATATTCACTGTTCACCAAAGTTCTTTATTACTCATCTCAAACTATTGTTATTTTGCACTACAAATACACTGATTAATTAATTTATTAATGGAAATCTTGATACTCGTCTGTAAATTTCCACAATGTGTACTTTTATGAAAGCACAAAGAGTTCCCAATCTGTTAATTTGAAAACAACACGGCATTTTATTTCGCTTATTTCATATACGTTTTGTAAACAAGACGATGCATAATTTCCAATTAAGTAAACAATAATTGCATAAATGTATTGCGCTGTGTATCAGCATGCGCTCATACATGAATAATTTATCGAAATCGGTCAGAGGCGCTGCGGGTGGTTGGCAAAAATCGTTTTACGGGTGTGGGAACTCACGAACTTGCGTCACGTCTGCATCCATACTCGTATAACGTACGTGTGACTGCTACGCACAAACAAATTGGATGCTTAAAATTCAATTTTAAAGGTTTCGCGGTCCACTTGATTCTCTCGGTCCGTCCGTTTCAAGCCGGACGCTCACATGTCCGAATGAAAACGCAATTATTTTCCGGTAACTTGGGATGTTAAATGTTTATAGTCGGTGAACACGCCGCTTGTTTGGTTAATGGGATCGGATTGTAAACGCTGATTATAGGTCGATGTTAGTTAAGCCATATAAAATACTCTATTGCCGGTTACGGAAACAAAACGTCGCTTTATACTTACATAATTTATTTCTCGTTCAAATATTTGCCAACCATCCACTCATTACGAATTCAACCTACATAAATACTTCAGCAAGTATCGCGGAATTACTTATGTAAAATACTGGAACCGGATTAAAACCACGTAATATATTTATGAGTTCTTTGAGTGATAAATTTTTACTTCTTTACAATAATTAGAGTTACAGTTTAACTTCTTT
>DWPA01000646.1:0-22921 GCA_018251375.1 Calpodes ethlius
TTGTTTTTCCTTCTTTCACTACACAACGGAGCGTCGTTATTATGTGATTTTTGATTTGAAGATAGTTGGGTGTATATAGTAAAGTAGTTTTTATGGCAATTATGAGAAAATTATATTTTTAAAATATAATTGAGAAATCAATTATTTAAGAATAACAGTAGATTAACATACAATTGCTTATGTGTTCTAGTGGAAAGTATGAAGCAGTTATGATACAGTGCTTAATTAATACCAAATTGTTCATAAATATTTATGAAAGAATGTAGAAAATTAGATGTATGTCTTATAATCCATCCAACCCTTTTTGGAAATGTATTGCTGAACATAGTCCTGCCCTAATTTGTGACACTCAGACCAATCGTGAGCCTTCTGAATCTGTGTGGGTCACATAATGTAACCCATAATTTAGTTAGGGCGATGTTAAGTATCTTACTACTGTTTAAATATATTTTCCCATCAAACTCTTAATCGTAAATGCTTCCCATCAGACTCCTAATCGTAAATGCTTTCCACATGGGGAGTGGATGGTGGACTTCTACCATCTCCAAACGTGATCTACTAAATCATGTCCAAAATTAGTTTAGAAACAAGTTAAGTATTGTTATGCAGCCTTATCCAACAGTCTTAAAAAATACTTTTGCAACAATACAATAAAATTAACTTATTGAAGAAAAGTACTAAAACGTTATGTTATGGTTTCCCAAACTTTAAATCGACTTTTCACGACGGAGTGCGAGCGCTAACTGACCAAAATGGAAAAGAAATTAATGAAGTACACAATATTGTTGATTATAATATTTTATGTATGGAAGTAAGCGTTATACTGAAGTAGACTAAATGCACATAGACTTTAGGGTCATAACAGTACGTATTTTAAAACATTATAAATACAAAGGAGAAAAACTTTTCCCGTGTTCCCATATTCAGCTCTGCTACATATTCCGAGAGAGCTCGTAAGAAGCTTAACTGTTTCAGTAAAAACTTTATGTTATATCGGATTCCTTTGACCAATTAAGGAGCACGCAACACAAAGGAACGCCGGCTCAGTCGAGGGGAACCTCTTAATAAGCTTTTACAATATTCTCGCTTCCGTGATAAAATTGGCTGCTATCTCGCGGGTGTCTCGCAACAAACAATGGCGTAAGTTTCTGTTTACACTAAGTACGATAAGAATAGCCTAATGAGTTTTTAATTCAGTTTAAATCTGTATTTTCATTGTAACACTTTGGAGAACAGGGGTGAATGATAGTGGATAATAAAAATAATGAACAACGATTCATACCGCCAATTTAATATTGTACGCACAAACGATACTCTGAGTCAACAATGAATCTCTCTTTTTATTACACTGTGAGACCTCTGAGTATTGATTGTGAATACCGAGTTTTGAATTATCTGCAGATTTCCCCCCAAGAAGAAATTTATAAGGCATATTTAAAGTGGATAGACGTTTATTCGTATAGTGTCTTTTCCGTATATTGATAACTATTGTATTTAAAATCATTGTTCGATTTCATTTTATTGTTAAGTAGTAGAAATATGAAATAAAAACAATTAGCTATATAATACAGTGTATTTTAACAAGTGAAGTGATTTGGAGTTAAATACAGCTATACAATCGTATTCGTCCTATTCAAGTTTTGTCTCAAATGTCCATGGAAGGCAGGGACGCTGGTACTGCAAGTTCGTTCTATTTCTATCCAATTATCATCATGTGGTACGTCAGCTCGTTTGTTTGCTACTGATATAAAAAAGTCCCAGTCAAGGCAGACAAGCATTACTTAATAACTGATTTTTGGTTATTTGAGATGTACACGCTTATACACTCAGGAGAGAAGCTTTTCCAAGTTACTGCACATTTCCAAAGACAATATTCATTTCATTTCAACTGCAGACTCCATTAAAAAAACCAGTATTCTAAAATGAAAACAGATCAGATCAGATTTAGATATTATATTTTGTGTAGATGAAGCGTTGCGGTATTTGTTTGCATCAACTAAGCGAGGGTTTTAATTAGCACCGCAATACGGCGAGCTAATCAGGCGAGCAAACCACATAATATTCCTAGAACGTTGGTTTGTCGTAATCCAATTTATTAATTTACCGATATTGATCTGTTTAATCTGTAGCCTGAGCTGTAAACAAGGAATTTAACGCTGAGTGATTCGTTTGTGTTTGAATATGGCCTTTGATTGGTTTTGCTGGACAAAGTAGTTCAGGTTTCAAGGTTTACCGTTAGAACCGCAATAGAGATTGTGTATATTCAGATTTTGTACATTATTAAAATGAAATTCCCTTCTTATGTATATATATAATATTTGAATATATATGAAATCGATAAACTCAGGAACTATTTGGCCAATTATTATAATAATTGGTATGTTTATGTATTTTTCCATGGATATCCTTTTTTTTCCTCTCCACCAGGGGGCTCTGTAAAGTGTCGACTTTCAATAGACAATATATTTTTTCCTAGCAAAGCGGGCTTGGCTCGCTTGTCCCTAATATTATTTAAATACAGAATTATAATGAAATACATATGTTGGGTTTAAATTAAATAGAATACGACTATTTAATATAAAAAAAATACTGTAACTATTAAAATATATAAGTATAAAAAAATGTTATGTTATGTAACGTTATATACTAATAAAGACTTTTTGACTTGAAAAAAAAAATTACGCATATTTTTTATTTTCTGCTTTCATTAAAACAGGAAAATAGATGTATTTTTCAGCTTTAACTCTGTTCCTTCATTCAATTACCCGTGAAGAATGTTTCGCAATCGTAACGGTTGTTTGTGTCGTAATAAGGCCCTCAGAGGACCTACAAACTTATTCAAAGTTCAGGCGGCGTGTTGATGACTCGCCCTCCGAAACTCTTATTATTCCATGTAATAGATGTTTGTAAATAATCCAAAGTTACTTACTATTCTTTCTTGAAGCTTTCCACTGAATTGCTTAAAAATTTTGACTTGTTTGTTGTTACAAGGAATTTGGTTAAAATGCAATACGATATAAAATCCCCCGTACAATTTTTAGGTCCGAATAATTCGAGGTCCCCATTATATTCTAGTGTTATTGTAACTACATATTTGTACCCAGTTAAAATTACCTATTATGCCTGAAAACTGATCCCAGAGGAAAACTTCTTAGGATTTTTTTATCTTTGGAGAAAAGATTGAATTTTTACATTATATAAAAGTGATTTTATTTCTTTATTTAGGAAATAAGTTTATACCCATCTCATTTAATAAACTATTCATTGAATAAAATTGTTATTTAGTTGAAAATGAGTGAGTCGGGTTGAAAATCTCCCGATTTCTTTACTTGAAATTAACTTCCGTTGAAAAGCCCAAGTATTTTAGTCTTTCCTATACAGAGGTTTTATTCACCTAAGTTTATTTGAAAAGTTCTCCGACGTGGGCTGAATATTCTCACACCATTTATTAAAGCTATTCTATTTATTGACTTAGAAGTTCTTTAGTTTCATTCATCTCAGAACTTAGTAGTAGATAACGTTTGTCTATGGTATTTTAGAGACAAATTTAAATATATGCATATTTAAAAATATTTATGTTTTTATCATTATCGTGACGTCATACATACTTACAACTTAATCTGTTATTGGCCTATTTCAGTACATGGAAGTCATTTTAATAAAAAATATTGCTGTTGATGTATTAAATAAATATATAACCCAACACACTCCTAGCATTACACTAGTTACAGTAGGTATTATATTTTTGCATTTAACCCATAGAAGAACAGTGCGAAATACTTTTAAAACATTTCCTGCTTGAATTATTTTGCCGCCAAATTAATCGAATAGTGTGGCAAAGCGAGGAGCTTATACTGCGTCGTATACTCATTACGGGTATTACTGTGAATTCGAATGAAATTGGGTCGATCACCAATTAGTCAGATTATGTGAGTATTTGATTTCCTTAACGACTGTAATTTGAGAGCGATTAGTGTGATATTTGTGATTTTGACACCAAACTGTTATCCAACCAAGTTATATTCGTAACTATAATCTAGATTACGCTATTCGTAGTTAAGCTACGTTTACGCTGTATGAGTGAAGAGTGTTGTGAAAAAATATTTTTGGGGCTTATGTCTAGTCTATTCCTAATAAAGTTAGGTATAATATTGTAACACAAATTAGTGGGTTGAAATTTGAACTCCCGAACGTGGGGGCGTGTCTTCGAATACTGTACGTATCTCTTATTTTCATAAAAGTTATGTGTGTATTACAAAGTCCCAAAATGTTCTCAAAGGTGTGTGAAGTCTACCAATCCGCATTTAGCTTGTTGGATTATGGTCTGTCCCCCTTACACTGTATGAGGAAACCCGAGTCCAGTAGTAGGACAGTTATAATGATGATAATATTGTAACAGGACCAAAACTGTACTATAATTACTTTCAGAAAATTTTCTGACAATTTGGTCTTTTATCAACATGTAAGTCAAAAGGTGAGTATTTTTTTATTTTTGTGAAACAGTATCAAACAAAAATCAATAATCAAATTAAGCTGTAAAGTGGTATTTTTAAAAAGCTTTTATTTAATTAGCGATGTTTATTAGTTCGTTATTTTGATTGTTTGGGTTCAATCATGCAAGCTGTATTGGACCTACTGCCTATTATATTATAAAGTTGAAATTTGACTACTTTAGGTTTGATGACAATGCATCTTTATAACAAGTATGGCTTAATACTTCACTTAGAAAAAGCTCTAGACGAGGAAACTCTTCAAATCTAAACGGCACAGTTACTAATTTTTTGTACTATTAAAGCATGTTATTAATGTTATAAACGAATATTTTTTTAATTAATTAGCATTTAAGTACATTGCAGGTAATATAATTGAATTACCATAAAGTTCTGTAACAAATAAACAGTACGACAATATTTCATTCGCATGTGTTTTAAAATTTGATATTTCATGTTTTATATTAAAGTACAATAAAAACTGTCAACTGAAAGAATAAAATTAATGGTAAACATGAAGCGCCTGACAGAAATGAATAACAATGTTTTGATGCGGATGTGATTTATGGTTTTTGTATTAAAGGAAAGGTGGGACAACGCGGTAGCCAGCGAGTAGTGAGCTTTACTGACCGTACTGGGACGGAATAGAGTATTTATCCCAAACCCATGTCAGTAGACCAGGTTTTGATAAGCGGCGAAAGTAACCTGCTATTTCTTGGTAGGGTTGCATAAGGGTTATATCTTTTCGTAAAGCCTGGTTAGAAACCTCTTGCTGGAGCCAACCGGCAAACTACTCGTGGTTTTCCGACTGGCAGCTTGAAAACCCTTTATTCATTTCCTTATTCTTTCTTCTTTCTTTATCTTAATTTCAATTATCAATGTTTAAAGTCATTTGAATATTATTTTTATGGGGCTGTACGTTTTTACAATATGATACCGAAGTAAATACCTGTTTTACATAAGGAACTGTTGAAACGGCATGTGACATCATATGACAGCTTTAGGTAAAAAATATTTCAATACAGATGAAAAAAGATAAAAAAGTAAATTATTTTAGAAAAAGTAAATGAATGTTGTATTATAACACTTTTGAATTACTTTTAAAAGATATGCGAAGGAATTTAGAATCCATTACTATTCATTGTAAATTCATTTTAATTTTGAAATGCCTTTCAATTAAATGACTGAATATATCAGAGTCAACATTATTTAGACATAATTATATTCCTGTTATTGCCGGCTATTGATACAATTATATTATATAGGAAATGTAAAATTTAAACAAGCTATTAATTATTTCTTTAACTTGGTATTGTGGTTGAATTTAAATAAAATGAAAATTTATCAAAGCACCTTTTGAAACAATAAAGGAAAACTCCGAACGAATCCCTAATTTATCTTCCCGGTTGTATTACATGAATCCCTCAGAAGCCCGGGACGTGTTATATGTTGTATTGAAGTATTTATACCTACATATTTGTAATTTCCTGTACGGACTGTTGTACGTTGATTGATTACTTTGGGAAACTGTTGAACTATGACGGACAGCTTGCGGCGTTTGCACAGTGTTCCGGTAGGGACAATACTCCTGTAATATATTACACGAAATTGTTTTGTTTGTTATTATTTTTGTTCTTGTGTACTATGCTCTAGTGTGACAGTATGTATATAATTACATTCGTGTTTCATACTTATTATAAGTCTTAGTGGCGCCAATTAGAGGGAGGCTTTGTCCAGCAGTGGGCATGCAAAAGTTGATAGATAGATAGATAGATAAAGGAAATAATTATGAAGACGCGAACTTATTCTAATAATATCCTCGTTCTAAATTCAAATCCTTAAAGTTGAAACTACATTTATTGTGACGATGACTGTGATTATAAGGCCCTGTTAAAATTATTTAAAGTATCAATTATTTCATTCCCTCTGGTCCTCGTTGCAGTAAACCAACAAAGAAAAAAGAAGCACAAATAAACAATTGCTCTTTTAACGGCTTCATTTTAAATCCTGAAGCGAACGTAATTGGTGCCCACTCGACTAAGTAATTGCATGAATGAAGTGCAGTGTAGCGATACGGTCTCTACAAATTACAATTTGTGTAACTCTACGAGTGGCACTTAACGTTGTAAAGAATAGAATCATCTGTTGACTGTTTTTTGTAACAATTTTTCGTTGGAATAATCACATCCACAAATTTGTTACTTCTCTTTTTAGTTTATTATAACAGAGGTAGGTACTAGGGCGATAATTCCAACTTGTAGTAGTAAATGAATCGAAATATTTTTAATATTTGCAGATACTATATGTATATATGTAAAATGGCTAAGCTTATAATAGTATAAACGTGTACTTTACGCATCGTTTTATTACTGAAGATCTACTTTAAGTAACATATATATATATTGTCATGCGTAACTTCACATAAATTAACTTTTAAATTATTTACATTGATATATTTTCAACATGAACACATCAACCGTAATAACGTCTAAAAAAAATATTTTAATCCATACTAATATTAATATGAGACTGTGTTTGTTTGTTTGTCGTTCTTTTACTGCGCAACGGAGCGTTGTTATATTATGATTTGTGGAGAGAGTTGAAAGGTCGTAGAGTGCCAAAGGAAACATCTAATAAGTCAATACATTATATAAGTCAACGTTTCTAATACTAAGAAATCAAATGTCAATGAGACCAAGAAAAGCATTTGAACATTTATTCATAAAACATATGTTTTATTCATTATTTCTTGTCTACAAGCCGTTCTTAGAACGAGCTTTGATTCAAACATATAACTATATTAAAAACTGAACGAGTGCCGTTTTATTTCTCAGAGATGTTTATTTGAACACTTCATTAAAATGAATGCTATAGACACAGTGTTTCACAACTATAATGTTCATCGTTAATGTACTTAAAAATAAGGTTTCCTTAAAAGAAAAGTCATTTCAATAACAACTTTATTTTGATTAAATAATGTTGTTATTGAAATACATAGATACACTCTTATCCCACAAGTGAAGTGTAACTTACATCATCAGGGTATATTTGTACAATTCAATTTGCACGGGTTAGAGAATACGTATGTTCCTGTAATCAATGTATTTTATGTAAACATTATTGATTGTAATGAATGTTGTGGAGTTTCTTTTGCCGTTTCTTCTTCTGTCCAATAAGGCAACTCTCCGAAACAGTGGTAAAATAAAAAAAATGTGTAAAAGTTTTTTTTTGAAATCATAATAGTAAACATTAGTAAATGATTAACAATAATATCGGAACCTAATATAATTTATAAAGTTTTGAGTGCTAGGAATTTTGGTGCTCAGAACGTCTTTTTTGGTTTGAAAGTGTATTGACATATTGCTGGTGGTTGTTATATGTGATCACATTTTTCACTATCCTGTACTTGTATAGTTACAAACTTTCATGAACAAACTTTATGTTACTTATTTTAAATTCCTACAAACATTTAAACTAAATCTTCCACTTTCAACGAGTAAAAGTTTAAAAGTTTGAAATATCATGTTTAAATTTTATGACCAAGAAAACTACGTTCCATTTTCATGAAAAGCAACACAAAGGGTGTTACTGTGCTTGAGATAGATTCGCGTTACGTTTTTATTTATATTTCAGACGTTTCGTTACGTCGTATCTGGGTCGAGTTTGTTTGATTGCTTGGAGTGCACCGTGTTTGTTTTTATTGTGACACTAGTTGTACGAATTGAAAGGGATGCATGAAGGGTGGTAAATTCAGGTCCGGTCCAGTACAGGTAGCCTTCCGAGCCCCTCTCTTCAATCACCCCCTGCATTATCCGGGCAGGTCGGAGGGGCGCGGGGCGGGACTCGGGGTTGCCAATTACACTGCTCCTGTTTTCATCCGGGCTTCCGGGTGCTAAAATATTTTTACGGTTATAGAGAAAGTCATTCATTCTCATTCCACCGAACGGCTGACCCGGCCTCCTTTAAATGTACTTGAACAGATTAATGAGCGTTTTAAGGGATTACGCTGTGAGTTGTGAAAAATATTCGTTCGGCCTTCGTTTATAAATCGTTTTTTTCTTGATACTTCGAGCAGTTATTAGCTTTTAATAAAACAGATTTACTGAACAGTACAGTATATTGAGTTGGAAATAATTCATGACATAGCTTATAAATACGAATTATATATTGAAATATCAAGATATAAATATAGTTATGCACTACTTAGCTACATTATGTTAATTGGGTGTCATTAAAGTATCAATAACTCAGAGATAGACAATAAAACACACTTCAACAATCTCCAGTAATAATAATGAATTACTGCTGTCCGTATTACAAATGCTACTTAAGAACATAATGTCGAAATATCTATACTATTACACTCTGATATCAAGTTTATACAGTGACCTGAAGAAGACAGTGAGCATTCGCTAGATTTTTAAGGCTCTGGACCGGCCTGACTGGTGCGACATAGGCGAGGCCTATGTTCACCAGTGGACCCTCAAAGCCTGATTGATGAATATATCAAGGTTTTTATCAAGAAATGATAAAATTAATTATGAGATATTTTGACTAGATTTTCATAAGTTTCTAATTATATTCATGTAACTAGCTTCAATCTAGCCACGTTTCAATGTGAAAATAGTTACTAATTAAAAGAATAATGCAAAAAATGTTATTGCTGCATTACTATGGAATAACTTTCCAACTTTTTTGTATAGATAAAACTACATATTATGCAATAAAAGAAAATCTGTCGGCAACAGAGTACAAAAAGTTACTTACTGAATTCGTATTTAAGTTGTAGACTTTATTAATTTATCACTTCACCTACTTGATGATTATAGATATTATTATATGATAGATATTCGTAAAATTAAAAATATTACCTGCAAACATTACCCCAGGTATATTGTTATTCTATTTTAAATTCAGTAATTATAAAGTTGGTTTAAAGTTTCCGTTATGAGAATGTCTGAATACCTAAACTTTTAATGAAATCGAGGTAAAAGGATTTGTTTACAAATAACTTTTGTTTGCGTAGGCTACTGTTTAGGCGTTGGAACTGAGCGTTTGAACCATCAATATTCTCCTACCAAGTAATGCTGTTGTTCGTTATTGTGCGGTGAAAAAAAAGTAAGAAAAATATCATTTATTTTAATTTAAATAAAATGTTGATACAAGCTTGATTTGCTATTGGCTTCTGATATTTTTCATTTATTGGTATGTAAGCTGAAAATATTTAAAGTGTACTTGTATGTGGAACGAGGGCGATATTTTACATTTCAAGCAAAACATGGGATTGTTATTTGTTTGTTTGTAAATGAATAGTCCCTTGCTTGTGATATTTCATTACGTACCTCGTAGCTTAAACTTTATCGTTATAAAAAGAGCTTTAAATACTCATAATCATCAATTTCTCTGACCTAAAGGCGGGAATAACCATTCTGTAGATGTCCCATAAAGTTAGGCAAACGCAAGATCGCGCTAGCAACACTGGCTGGGAGCTGGGCGCGTCATTGCCGCCGGAGCGTCAGTCCGCGTGGAGCGGCGCTGTGGCTCGGCGCTCCGCAGACCGCACCGGCCGGCGGCCGCCTCAGGTATCGCGCCACCCTGTTGCGCACACAACGTACTGCACTACAATGTTTATGTTCTATGCTAAGCTCTTCTCTGTCTCTGTCGTATGTCTTCAGCTTGTCACCTGCCTATTTTATCTGTGCAAATTTTTTTGGCGCGCTTTCGTAAATAATAGTTTTTTTTTTAATTCTTATACTTCCAAGCTGTAGGTTTTCTATTGATGTTTACTGTTTTAGTAGCAATTATTGAAAATTTTATTATAGTTGTTAAAGTGAGTGTGTCTCGCACTAAAAAAAAGAAAAAAAGTGAATAATTGAAAAAAAAAAAACTTATAACCGAACAAAGGCTTTTACAAAGGCAGTCAAAATATATTATATACATTATTAACAATTTAACTGAATTGAAGTATTTTATCTATTAATACATTTAATATCAATTTTACAATAAGTTTTGATATTATTGAATATCAAAATTTTAGCGAACAAAAAAAAATTAACAACCGACATAAAAAAAATAACAATTACAATTCGTCTCAGTCGGAATCAATCTTCAAATTAATATCTTTGTTCTTAACATTTTTACGGCATAAAATTCAATCACGCGTTTTACTAAAAAATTAAAAAAACTAAAGAATTATATATATTACAAGACCTACTTCTGTGTCTGGCTAAAGTAGGATCAAAACTTCTAGTTATTATAAGGTTTTTATGGGTGGTAGATAATATAAAATTAGGCTACAGTGATAATTTAGTTTCTCAAAACAAAAATTCTTGCCTTATTTTTGTATCAAAAAAAAAAAAACTCCGAGTAAAAAAGTTAGCAATGTCCCTAAAAAAGGCGCGTAAAATATTTTTTAGATTTGGTCCTGAGGGACAATAAATTAAAAATTTTATGAAGTGGTCGATAGAAGGATATAAATTTAAAGTTAAAAGCAGTTGAATGTTGGCGACAATAACTTTTCTTTGATCAGATTAAAGAAAAATTCTTTGGAGCCTTGCAATTAGGCGTGAATCCTTGGGGCGTGTTAATGCAAATATATACCGAAGTTAACAAAGGGTTTACGCGGACAATGTTCTAATGAATTAAGTCTTTCAAAACTCTTTTCTTAAAAACTTGTAGGACTAAAAGATGTTGAAATTAATACCCACCTTCAGCGATTCATCGCCCTTCCGACAAAAGTATATTTTAATTAACAAAAAATTAATACTGTTCTTTAATAAAATCTTTATGAAATTAAGATTATAACACCAAATAAAATGACTTTTTTTTTTGCCTTTCTAAATCTATATTTTTTTTAATTAATGATGAAATAAAATTCCATTTATAAGAGCATTTTTTTCTACCACAGATAAATAAATGAAGAGTAAGTCTCAATTAAGACATTATCAAATGATCCGCTGCTCGTATATCAGGGAATTAGGAACATTGATCATAACTGTCAAATTCTGTATGCGAATGAGTGTTTGTTTAGGAAGCTAGCAGGTGGGCAATCGGAACCGTAATTATAGGGGTACCGCCACTAAAGTCTATATCTCCCGGTGTAGGTACTTTACAAAATATTCACAACTTTGCTAGTTACATTTTAATGAGTCTATACAAATTCCCGCCCATGCTTCAATGAACTGAAACGAAATTACGCTTACAAAATTAAACAGGTTTTGAAATTGTTCAGAATTTTAATATTTGTGCTGAATATAGATGATGGATAAATATTTGATTTAGATGAAAATAGCATGAGTGTTATAATATCGGTGTGTATTTAATTAAGGTGTTCAATTAATTCAAATGGTTGTTCAAATGTACAATGTGTTTACCGTTTGCCGACTTATGGACGATTTGTTACATGCATTTGTTTTGATGTTCATTTACGTAATTGATCGGAAAAATCTCGACGACTTATAAATTTGATAAATTATAATTGTTATATTATATCTTTCAGCCTTTAAAGGCCACTGCTGGACATAGGCCTCCGGTAATTTGCGACACTATTATGTATAACATAACAAATATAATATTGTTTTATTATAGTTAAATTATAATTATAATTGATAAATTATAATTCACTCTTATTTCATCATTTGGCATTGGCGTTATAATTAAATAGGTAAAATATACAAAAAATATATTAGCTCGAATTTGTAAATGATTGCGGCTTTCTTTGATTAAAATATAGTGTAATTAATAATTGTAGATGAGGGTCTTGTTACTGCGAAGAATTTATGAAACGACATCTTTTATTAACTCTAACGATCTTATTTATCGTAACTATCTGGACAATGAATATAATTTTGCAATCCGTACGAACTTATGTATTGTGTCAAACCAAATTAAAAGTAACTAAAAAGTTAAATTTGATTCACGTACAAATCAAACTTATTGACTTTCCATTTCATTAGGTTTACGCTGAAAAGTTTGATACAGAGTCGAGCAAAACCAATCGTCGAATTAGGATTCAATGATGCGTAAAGTAGTTAACATTCGACTTCGGTAAAAGTTGACACTTTGCAAACTTAATTGAAATACCTCGATTCCAAATCCCAGCAAATAACTTTAACGTGTTGAACAACACAATTATAGAGGCGTTCAAACTTGTTTTCAACTTCCTAACCTCTTGACTTTGGAGTGTTTGGTAGTAGCGTTGGGTTGTGTTCGAATTATGATTTATAGTCACAATATAGACTTATAACGGTAACATTTTGCGAAAACGGTTGTAAACGACTATCTAAGAGAATCACCTCTAAAATATATTTTATTATTTGCCAATTGGCTTTATATACGGTTATTAATGTCTAAATATCTAATTAAAAAAAAAACATGCGCGTATTAGTGTACGTAGATCTTTATATGTGGGGCTTTTCGTTTGAAAACTGTTTTTTTTATTATTTTTAAACCAACATTCACCTAATTTCTAAATATTAACGTTTTATTATCATAGAGGATTGAAACAAAGACTGAATCTTGGTTACTGTATTTTATAAAAAAAATATTTCATAGGTAATAATCGCAACATTTTTATAATACTTTTTTTTTCCGCCGTTATATTCCTCTCCGTTTGGGTGGAAAACAACTTTATTTCCCACAGATGGTAAATAAAGTTTATCATTATCATTTTGTAGTGAACTTTTAATAAGATTCAAACACGTTTTAAGAAATTTTCAAATGTATTTAAAATTAAATACAAAGAAAATAATTAAGATTTATTATTAGTAAATTAAATACTATTGCATTTTCTCCGTCGACAACCCTAGTGAAATATATTTTAGCCAACAAACAACGAGTTAACAAGGTTGCACAACACTAAATGGATTCTTTGTGGTTGCCAGCTTTTGAACAACATGTTTCATTTGAATAATTATCTTTAGTTTCTGGTTGAGTCTTAAGTTACGAATATCCTTTCCTCATATCTGCATTTTAGCTATTTCCTGTGTTTTTGTACTTTATTTATGACAAGTATGTCGAAGTGTAGCACTGCTTTTTGAGTGTTTGAGACGTACCCATATGTTAGTAAAGAGTTATCGATGTTATTGAACGTCCTTAATCCACGGGAAGAACGAATTTGATTTTAATTTGCCTTTGATCACTTGCGTGATCATCTCTAACGGTAAATATTTGAATTTAAAATAAAATTTAAATTTTTCTCTGTGATTTTAAAAAACAAGTTTTTAATACGGCTTTTTATACGGCTTTCTGTACGGTACCTTTGTCTTTGTAAATTTCCTAAACTGCTGTACTGCGTTTTACGAGAATTTCACTGAAAATCTGACTGGAAATGGAATGGAATTCAGCTTATAACACTGCATGAAAGTTTGCTTGCAAAAATAAAAAAAAGACGTTTCATGTGAAAAAAAAACACGAAAGCTTAGAAATGCATATTAATTTCTGAGTTTTTGTATTAATACAAAATGTAAAAAGAACATCTTTTCAATACTTTAAAACTCCTACAACTTAATAAATATTTGTCATATTAACATTTTTTAAATCATAGACTTCTTTTTATATGTATTCAAATACAAATTCAGATTTTAAAGTTTAAAGTTAGTGCAGTAAAGCATATAAATTGGTGACTAGCTGTTCACCGTTTAGGAGAGGAGTTTTGAACGAGCTATCATAATTGAGCGCGTACATAAAATTTAATGTCTGCGTAGTTAACCTCTACGGAGTTCCCTCGTACGGAGCTAATGTTAAGTGTAGTATCAAGTCTTGATTGTCATAAAAATGCATCGTCGTTTAATGTAAAGAGACTTAAAATTAAACGCATTTCTTAAATTTCAAATCCGTTGGATAGGAAAAATTTGCAAACATTGAAAGTTTAATCATAATTAATAAAACGCTAACTAATACGGACAGATAATGCACAGCCTAAAACAGTTGTGACAGAAACATACATCACTCATAACTTCATAAAGATTCGTGCAAAGATTTATTTTATAATGTGAGGGATAGATAAGAATTTTGAAACTTCATTCCCTAAAGGGTGTAAATTAGGTTGTAAAAGATTATGTGACTATAGAAATATATTTCAGACGAAGTAAATTTGATCAAATTCTTACAAGCTTTTATGTTTCCTAAAATCGAGGTAATTTGTTAAATTGCTTTGGGAGGTAAGGGCCGTAAAGGTTAAAACCTAATTCAAGCCACCACCGCCCTGGGCAATTCGTAACATCAAACGCGATGACAGCGAACTAAGAACTTGGTACCAAAGTAAAAACAATTTATGTGCCTTGGAATTTCAGTCAATAATAAAAATCATAACATCATAATTTAGTCGGTATCAACAGAATATTCTCTATTTAATTATTGGACACTGTAATGTAATGATGTGATTATAATTTGTTTAATGTTAAATATTTAGAGTTCGTTTATGCTACTGGCTGTTAGTATGTCTAAAAGATAATTAATTTCTCAACGCAGCACTGTATCAATAGATGTATCTTAATATTAATGTTCGTCATTCTGATTTACAAAAAATAGTTACTTTTTACAGTTTTTCCCATCTAACTTGAATTTCAATAATTTTAATATTTTATGATACTTCTAAACAGCTTTTAACTTTGTGCCTTATTAAGAGAAGGACAACTAAGTACTTACCTAAATCTCAAAAACCATAAAACAAAGTTGCTTAGCGTATACCATTATGAGAACATTACACGAAAATTTCCGGAGATTTAAAAAGCGAATATGATGATAGCATATTTGTATTTTTCCAATTACAGTTATGACATAAAAATCAGTAAATATTATTCATCAACTTTTCACTTTGTTTGTCCAAATCACGACTGAAAATGGACCCCTTGTTGTTACCCCTAATGGCCCTGAATCCGTAGAATCCTTTTGCCATAATAAAAGCGTCATTTGTTTACTTTTCACAATTGCCACAATGGCCTTTGGCTCTGAAAAGACTTAAGTCGTTATTACCACTTTGGAAAATTTCCGAGAACAGACTGTTGATAAAACAAATCTGTGAATTTAATCATTGTTAATTTAAGAGCGATACCTAATTTAACGTAACATATTTAATTTTATTGATCTTTTAGCATTTTTTGGTGTTTAGTTTTTTTTTTTAACAAAGCTTAGGGTAACGACGTATTTTTAGGGATCAATTCATATTCTGTGATGAATTTCAAGAGAAATATATAACACAAACTATATGTTTTTTTGTTTAGGTGGTTTCTTCTCCGATTGCAATTATGCGATTCTAATTATGAATTCAGCTAATTGTACCGTTACAGATCGTATGCCTTTGTTCTTGTTGTTCTTTCTTCTTTTTCTCAGAATACTGTTCTATAAGCAGTGTATCTTGTGCTCTGAAAATATTTCTCCTGAAATTTGGATAATGCGATTCATTCGAACAAAATAACTGTTCATTAATTCAGTTACGTGAATAAAATAATCGACATTATTATCTCTTGTTAGAGACAGTCACCATTTATCATCAGCGAAGTTATACACTCATTTTTCCGTTACTTATATAAAAATATATCACACAAGAACTTTGTAACTCATACATAGAATTAGCTAAAGGACAGTTTCGTTCGGATGTGTAAATCAGCGTCATCTGTGTTTGAATAACTCACATTGTATACATTAATTAAATATCAGCATTTTTGACAGATGTATTAACACAAAATTTAAAGAAACTATCACGGGTATGCCATTTACCTAGATCAATTTTAATAGCAAAACCAATGTAAATACACAAAGAACATCAAAATTGAAATACAAACAAATACATAGTAACATATATAAAAAGATCGCTCGTTTAAGGTATAGGATAATAAGATTACCTATTGACATTTCAATTATAACTAAATGTTACCGAGAGCACGTCTTTTATGAAGATTGCTAGGAACCTTATGATCAATAACCTATTGGTTATGAACATGTGTATGTGTGGGTGGAATAACTTTGAACTACTGTATCACATTCTCTGAAGCACATCCACTATCTTCATCTCGCAATCACCAAATGCCTCAACGCCTGAACAGTGTAGATACCCGCATGTGACTTTTATATGACATTTACCTTGATAGGTCGCGTCGTGATCTCATCTTCCAAGAATTACAGCTTATACGTGAGAATGTACCCGTGCAACCTACATCGGGTTGTTTTCGTACCTAAATAGCCAAAGTAGGTCAAGTATTTACAGGATTTAATTAAAATGATTCAAAGTGAAATAGGCTTCAGTTATTTTGTTATTTCAGTAGTCGACAGTCGTCAGGTTTTAATTTGTGAAATGGGATATTTGAAGGCTTTATTCTTGACTTCTACGAAGGTACTTCTTAGGCTCCTAATTGTGTAGGCATATTTCACGTTATAGGTGTTATAATTTATCAAATCTACTCTAACTTTACCGAAATTCATAAAGTGTAATAATTGTTGCAATTAAACTTGTTTAGTTACTTATTATTTTACACGTTCTGTAGTGACCCCCGTATTCACAAACAATACTGTGAGGTCACACAGTGAAATAGAAAGGTAGAATCGATTGTTTGTTCCATCTTCTTACGACTATTAAGGCGTGGCCTATGTTATTAATAATGTTGTCTTAAAGTGTCCTTTCTCGTTATTTTTCATGATTGTCATAATTATTACTACAAGTAACTAATAGGTTTTTCTGTAATTATGCGTAGAAAATAATCTCCTAAAAAGTTTGTTGCCGTTTCTTGTTCTAAAACCAGTTACAATAGATTTTTTTGAAAACAATAGCTTAATTTGACTTTCGAGTGTGTACGTTAAAAACCAATTTCGATAGGTATTTTATTTATTAATTTAAACAGTCATGAAATGAAGCCTCAAATGTACACCCAGTGTGTACGTTAAAACCAATTTCGATAGATATTTTATTTATTTACTTATTGACATTTCGTGTAATGAAACCACAGATGTACGTACTCAAAGCTCACTAACAGACCATAAACGTCTGATATTATGATTTTTATTTTTTATTCTGTTGTAATAAGAAAGATTTTAAAAATATACGTTTGTATCGTATTGTATTGATTTGTATTGTATATTCTTCACACACATCGTAAATCTCATTCAGTTGTATGACTGCTACAATTTTTTAATGATGTCAACATCTCACTTATAGCGGGAATTTTATCTACATAATACGCATTTTATTTTGGTACATTTTACGCACAATCTACCCCTTCTCGGTCTCCCCAATCCATCTTTCACGATAATTCCCTAAGCTCCTTCAAACCCCAATTCAAGGTCCATTACCTGACTTTGTTTCTTGGCAGTTTTGACTTGATCTTGCCCTCGTGTTCTTTCCTTTCTTATCAGAAAAACGCTGCTTTTTATACTCCTAACAATGTATTTTGTAAAAGGAATTCAAAGTTTTCTATTTTACAACTGCCTATAACAAGAACTTATGATAAGTTAATGGTATCTAAATATTGATCTTATTTTAATTAAAGTTAGCTTAATTTTAATCAAAAGATTTATAAAGTTATTCTTTCGACTTTTGCTCGAGTTATATATAAAACCAACAGCCAGGAAGCAATTGTACGTTTATATTAATATAGGCGTCATTTTACATTCATTTTCGTAATTCATATCTCTTTTGAGGGCCATTTGTGCCGAACAAAGGGATGAGACGTGTCGTTCCCTATATAAATGTAGATCTCATTTACATTTGAACAGTTACCCATAGATGCTAGAGTTACCGGAATAAGGAATTGCTGTCGTTATTATTTGTCCTTTGTTGAAATCGTACTGAGAAACTTCAGCCTTGTGAAACAGCGATAAATAATACTTATATTTTGCGTTAAAGCAGATAGTCATAAATTCAAATTTAGAAGAACTTTATTGTCTTCACCTTTATCTTACAGAAAAATTGATATTCTTTTTATTTTATTACCAGTAACATTATCTATGGATATTAAAATATGACCACAGGGTTCGTTCGAACTGGCCAAAAACATAGTTCAACGTGTTACTCCAATACGGATTATTGGAGGTGTGAGTGGCCAAATGTTGGTAGCCATGACGACTATTATCTAACGATAACAACTGGGACCATCGGCTTTACTTGCCCTCTGAAGCACTGAAGCACTCAAAAATTTTTGCTGCTATTCAACTATAAATCACGACCACTCTTGCATAACTCGGTTTAACGCTTAGGATCAACGAATAATTGCTTCGCTTCAAATCTAGTTCATACCAAATTATAGGTAATTAGCACTGACTCCACTACTGATTAGTACTTACCTATTTTAAGTACTGACTCGATTTAATCATTTTTTTTAATGATTTAACCTTTTTGAAAACTTACGATGACAATTACTTAAACTTAAAACTAAACTATTTACTATAACTTTATAATAATAATATAATCGACTTTCAAACGTTCATATAAGGTTCGATGTCATAAATAGAACGGAATATTTCGAGCATGTCGCACGTGTTTTTGTTGTTCTATTAACCTGAAAAATGTAAAATCACATGTCAAATAGATCAACTTTACTTTACATAATTATCTCGAAATAATTGTAAAATTTACACTTTATAAATTTCCCTGTTAAAACACAATTGTTCGTCATCAGATAACATTTAACAGTGGCATTTGGGCGTTTAGTAGTCTCTGGCATTTCGAAGGGCAAAACCATTGCTCTTACCGATTATCAGTTGGGTAATTTGCGAAGTAATTGCCGTCAGATTATTTGCTGATAGTTCTTCTAATTGTTACCGAAGGACTCTACAAATGATTAATGATACCACATAAATGCAATTACATTTTAATCGAGAAACTTTTGTGTTTTAAGCTTTGAAATATTCACAGGAAACGTGTCATTACTGGCTTTCTCAGTTATAGCTAATATTGTGTTGTGTTATTTTCCTCAGTATCATTAAATTTATGACAAATGATCGCTTTTCTCTTCATTATAGTTGGTAATGCAGACTTCATGAAACACATATGAGATTTATACGTTATTTAAGTGCTTGGTTGGGACATAAGTTGACAGTTTAATTAATGAATTTCGGTGGTAGACCTTGGAAACATAAGTGAACCTTAATTTTTCAATTGCAAGACCGAGAAATAAATTTATTCTGGACTATACCCCCACTAACCCGATAGTAAGTGGAATCCTAGTAAAGCGTATTAAAGTGAGTACCTTTGAAGTAATTCTAGAGTGGATATTATTCTTTTTAATGCACCTTTCTTGGTGTACCATGGCACTCTCACTTTATTGT
This sequence comes from Calpodes ethlius, assembly GCA_018251375.1. NCBI lineage: Eukaryota > Metazoa > Arthropoda > Insecta > Lepidoptera > Hesperiidae > Calpodes > Calpodes ethlius. Next base: position 19,749 of record DWPA01000646.1, read on the forward strand.
ATTGAATAGTGTGAAAGATCAAGTTACGATTTATTATATTTCTTATTGAATAATTTTTTTATACACGGATACATTACTTAAAATCAATATCAAGTAGGGATGTAGTATATAGTTAATATGTCAATCCGTATAAATGAGATGTTGTTTCATTGGATTTTTAACAATCTTAAGTAGCTGTGTTCTTTAATATTTAACTTTTCAATTGAATTTTAATATCTCAGCATCTGTTACTAGTTTAAGAACATTAAAAAACTAAAACTAGTAAAAGGTGATGTAAAGCAACTATTAGTTACTAAGAAATTTCAACATGTGCATAAAGTCTTACTCACCCCTCGCTCTGCAAGTAAAACTCGACCTACTTTCAGAACATAAGTGATGAAAAATAAATTAAATATCCATCGTCTTGAAATGTATCTTTTATGACGAAAAGACCCTTCGGCTAAACTTTGAAGTTTGGAATTTGATATCTGAAATACGGAGTCAGGTTACCCGAAGCGTTTAGGCCTTCTTTTTCTTTAACTTGGAAATGAATCAAATTTATATTTGCTAACACAATTTTGTGTATATCTTAAGATAGCGAGCTTGTCGCATAATGAGGTTTCAACATTAATTAAGCGTGAAAGCCTCTGAAACACGGAGAAGACCGAGGTATTTAATTAACCTTACCACAACCAAAACATACTTCTATGTCATGGCGTCGTGCGCATATATTGAAGTATTTGAAACGTTTCCCGTTCCGGAGAAACAAGAGATTAATTTACCCTCACGCAGGGATCTCAAACTAATCATTCACTCGACTGAATACAGCAACTGATGAAGCAATTTTTCGAGACTTAGGATAAAAAAGTCATAGAAAAATTCTAAATATGAATATTTTTTACATTTGAAATTAGAATTCGATGCGAATGTGCTATAGAGTACTTTTTTTCCAATGACAAAGAACGGTTTCAAAACATAATACAACGTAATACTTTGGTAATATAGTAATTACACAGCTATAAAATAAGTGGTAACTATTGAGTTATTATTAGGTTCATCAGGCTAATATGGCTTTCTTTATTTTTGGCTACAAAAATAAAATGGTCACGAATAACACTGCTTAGTTACAACTACATAAAACCGCAAAAAACCTATTAGTATTAACTGATACATATTTTCAATAATAACCTTACATACCTACTTAGTCATGTTAATATTACATGCACGTTAATTATATGCGACTATTAGACATGTTTTGGAATATGCGTTACATTCTGAAATGCTACTGCACACTACGGACGTGCATTACGTTAAATTATTCTGTATAATAACTTGAATTTGAAACTTACCTTATTTTTTTTTATTTTGATGTTACAGTGTTTTTTTGGTAAAAGATACATAAGATTTTTAATTTTTAATTCCTAATCTATCTCCGACTGTCAATTAGCGAACAGAGAAATTGAAAAAGAGAAGATAAAACAGCACATTCAATGCGCAATTTCCTTTCAAACATATCCAACTACTAATATTGCAGTATAATAATTTCAGAGTTCAATATTTTCAGTTCAATGAGATCACAGTACGCCCCAGCAATGCCGCGGTAAAATTTAACACCCCCATCTGCATAGTAAACACGATAAAAAAGAAGCTGTTCAAACACATTCAGCGGAGAGGGCTTTATCGATAGGTCTTTCAGAACTTAAATACTCCACTTTGTATAAGTGCACTCAGCTGGTAGTGTCCTTTTATTCGCTTGTCTAGGTCCACATTTCTCAATGTTACTAGCGGCTTTAGTGTAATTTCAACTTCTTTTAGAGCTTCGCTTATTTCCGCAATAGAATCGATGCGACCGAAGCTTGAAAACAATCTCAGTCTTAGTTAAAGAGGTTTAATTAATCGTCAATTTATATTTTCAAGAATATTTTTTCGGATAAAAATAGCTAGGAATGATCATTTACCTATATCACACAAATTATTTATTAGGTCCGACAGTGACATAGAAAGAGAGGATAATTTTTTAGTATTTCTATCCTTCTCTTTGGCATTATTTAAGAAATTCGAGTGAAGAAGATGGAAATACAAACAATCGATCCTCTCTTTCTATTTCACTGTGAAACTGTATAGACTTGTTTGTGAATACGGTGGTCAGTAACCGAATAAATTACGGTGTTTTCATTGGCAATGGAGTTTTAATTATTCATTAAATGGAAGCCATCAAGGACCAACAGGAACTGTCCATTCAAAAAATATCAATGTGTTTCAGTAATACAGAGTAATAAATGCGTCTTGCCCATATTTTGTTTCCGTGATAATAGAGCATTAGGAAAGTCGTGTTTCCAAACCGATTTAAGGTGTAATGGCTACCTACTAGACCTACAAATTTAAATTACTGTAATTTGTATTAAACACGCACAAACAAATATGAAATAAATAATGCAACAATAAAATTAGGTCGGGTTGTCTGGAAGAACGTCGTACCAATTAAAGTTATTTCAAATGAAAATTTCTGTTATGCTGTACACACAATTAAAAGTATAAATAAATAAATCGGTATATTTGACGACCTTATCTCTAATACAACGATCCGTTTCAAGCAACCATTGCTTAATGATATCAAATGTACTAAAAAGTGCAAGATAGAATATATACTGTATATTACTAATACTTAGTACATACTGTAGTATATAGTATAGTATAGTAAATACTGTAGTGAGTAAAAAAAACTATAATTAATTCATATATACAAATATATAAACTTGTATTTTCATTAAAGAATCAAAATATTAATTTCTTAATTCTATCTGTTTATGTTTATACCTCTATATGACAAATAACAGCGTATTATAAAAGTTTCATAAAGGAATCCATTATGGAACCACAAAACCATATTTAATATTTATTATTCTACCGAGCTACCTTGAAGAGGAAACGCGTGCTTCTCTCCGCAACTAAAAAAACATTACGTTGATATCGCGCTTGAATATTTAGGGGTTAAAAGGAAAAATAACATCTCTACATTAGAAACTACTACTACTTAATTTTGTAAGGTTCTTCATAATCTATATCTACTATATAAAAATGTTTTTTTGTCTGTATGTCCTTTATGGAATCCATTATATTTAATCATGTGATGATCTTTAGCAAAGTTGTTGTGTATGAGCCCACGAAGGTTTCTAAGTTAGTACGACCAATTT
>DWPA01000647.1:0-22918 GCA_018251375.1 Calpodes ethlius
TGGAGCTAGTAGGGAGGATGAAAAGTGACATAGGCTACTTTTCACAAAATGCATTAGGATGTATAATGCAGCCAATTTAAAGAAATTGTTTAACAACAAAGCGTTGCCTGGCAACCAATCATGAATGGAATTAACAACATTTTTATTGTTATTTTTATTCACACGCGTGTGAAGCCGTTGGCAACATTTAATAAATATATAAGAACAAAAAGTATATTATCCAAGAATACAAGCATAACAATTTATGTTTCTTGCACAAAGCGGTGTATTTTTATTCATAAAGTACATAATTAAATTTAAATTATCCTTTAAACCTAATTATATCGAAGTTGATGTTACAAATTAAATTAGTTGCGTGGGTGACTTGAGGTTTGGGATGACTCAAAGTTTGTTTGGATTTTATTGAATGTCCAATTCTGCAAATCAGTATGCACTTACAATGTTATTTGTTTTTTGACTTCACAATTCACGTTTGTTACTTTATGTGCTCAGCAATTAAGGCCATGTTTGTGTTAGTCTTTAAGACGACGCTATATATTATTTTCTTCTTAAAACGCTACATGCAGTGATGTTTAAATATAACGTAACCGAACAATATAATTAGGGTTTTTCGGTCACAAGTTTGCTGAAGATAATATTGTGTAGCGCGGCCAATTTTACGAGATAAAAATGTATATAAAATTGCAAATTATGTAAATATCAACTATAATCCGAACTTTGTTTTTTATTCCCGCGCAGTTATTTGACAGACACTAATGTCAAATACAAAATTAATGTTGCCCGTATTTAAATACAGATGTTTACAAGATTTCGGCTATATAGGTAATAGGTTAATCGAATTGTAATATAAATATTACTTAATTACTTTAATTCAAAACTATAATAAAGTTGAATAATCAATCCATAGTCTAAAGGTGGACCTCAAAGTTGGCTGACTTCTCCAAAAAATTTATTACCTGCCAAATGTGATCTTATTCCCTTATTGGTATCGCTTCAGTTATGGTATTCCTTATTGGTATATGGTAATTGTCTTTTGTTTTTATATACCACGAATATTAGGTTTCAACGCATAAATTAAAAATTCAATAGACTTCTTACCAATTACGCTTAAACTATACCAAAAAAAATCTAAATTTCGTTATAAAAAATATTTTCAGAATATTTTTATAAAACTTGCAATAGCTACGCAAACTATTTTTATTGGTATAGTTAATAAGAAATCACATGACATTAAAAACTACATGGATTTAATTTATTTTTGGTTGTGGTATTCATAATTCCACAATACAATAAAAAAAAACTAAATATTAAAAAAGAGTGCCTTAGGGAACAGGGCTTTTAAAGTTTTATATAAGTCCCAGATAATTTTTTTGAACTGTCATATAAGTATTAAGTATTAGTAAGACATTAAACTAGTAATATTAGAAGACATTGTTTGCCTCCTAGAAATAACTGTAACATCCTGCAAAAAAAAGTTAAACCCTTCAAAAACTTGCTACATAAAAAAGGTGACCAAGACTCAACTTGAACTGATAATCCTTTCATAGTTAAAAAGTTATCACATCTCATAAAGGATCAAGCTCCATACTATTTTAACCGAGTTCAAAAAAAAGGAGATTCTAAGTTCGTCAGGATCTTACTACATTAAATTTCTATTATGGAGTTATCTTCTTCTTCTTATATATAAAACTGAATGTTTGTCTGTATGTCCTTTATAGAATCGTAAACGATACTTTTAATCATGAGATGATCCTTAGCAAAGTTGTTGTGAATGAGCCCACGAAGGTTTCTAAGTTGGTACGACCAATTTTCGACAGGTGGCGCTACTGTCATTAGCTAATTTTAGTTGTTGGCGTAGCAACGCGCGCAGGTTTCAGCTTGGGACTAATAAAAACGGTTATAAAGACAAATAGTAATTAGGAAAATAACATACGACTTCTTCTCGCGTTGCAAGTTGCAGAGTATACTTATTTAAATTCATCGGTCTCTCGGTCGCATATATTATCCATCGAATGTTGTACCGCATGTTCCGAATCAGGACATGGCCTTCGTATTGCGATTTACACCGACAAAGAGCAATTAATTTACTTGAAGTAGGCTCACCTTAATGAATTTATATGTTTAAAGTATTATATGGTATGCGTTGATTGTCTATATACTAATTAATACGTGAAGATAAATACTTTGTAACCTTTTTTAGGAATATTGTATTTTATTAAAATAAAGGCACGGATTTAGTTAAAATTTACGGGGTCATGTGCAAAGCGATACATTTACATACATTACATACAACATTATATCATATTATCACATATCATCCATACGTAAGAGAAAACTAGTGTATCCCTTTTTAAAAATACTGCACACTCGAAGCAATCTGAGATTTATTTTTGATAAATTGTATAGAAGACGTACAAAAAGCAAAATTTTATATTAAAAACGTGTTACAAATATATTCATTGCAGAAAATAAAACATTAAAAAATGCCAATGTAAAGTTACCTTTCGACGAGTTGAATTACTGTAGATTTACCGTAACAATATTAATCGTTGCAGTTCCCACGCTAGAATACCCTGTGTTATGGGTAACATTACTATTGCTAAATGTCTAAAGTAATAAAAAATAATTATGCTACAAATAAAAACACAGATTTCCAAATGTTCAAAACAAAAAAAATAATTTAAATATAAGATAAAAAGATTATATAAACGTATTATTAAAATTAATCTGGTGATATAATTCCAAATGAAAACAGGTCATCATTGTTCGTTGTTGGGTACCAGTGGGTAAGAATAACCATTTGACACCATCCGTGGGTTGATTGCCGTAGTAAAGACGCACTCTTATGCAAACAAATCTCATTGTAGCTTAAATGACAGTAGTAGTTAGATCTGTCTAGCGCAGGAGTTTATGAAGTGATATATGTCGGTTCCTGGAGTTCGATATTGATTCCCAGGGGTCAACATACACAGATTTTGAGGATCGTCGAGGTCTAAAAACCGACTCCTATTAATTATTAAAAGTTCTTTTAGTTACAAATATCACTTATGTACTTTAAAAAACTCAACAAGTTGACAAGTGTGCATAAGTTCGTACGAGATGAAAAACGTCGAAAGTAAAATGACGATGAAAGAAGAAATATCTAGAGACAGGATGTTTGAAGTAATTAGGCTGAGAAACTCTGAGGTAACAGTTTATTTTGGAAAAGGGTTCTCTTGTTCAAAATATTTTGGAAATTAGTTAGTTACGAAACATAATCCTCTTGACAGAAATTGAGTCTTAAGGTCTTAAGGACTTAAGGTCCAATGATTTTATAAATTAATATCTGAAAATATTAGTGTAGTGTAATTTAAAGCACTTACGAATAAAGTTATTCTACCTACCCGTTTATATATTTAGATTAGACAATTAAGCATGTCCCGTTCTCAAAATGTATGCATCAAATTTACTATCACAAGGCCGACGAAATTCCAGCCTCTACTCAAAAGGCAACGATATGATATTTAAACATTTTCGTAAGTAAGAATATTCACATATTAGAAATTTTAGAAATTCCTTAGCGAAATTTAGCAACATCATTTAAATATTTTGGTTTTAAAATTTATAATTTTGTGTCATATTATTCATTAAAGTTCATGATTATAATTATCGTCGGGGTTTAACGTGTACTTGGAAACATACCAGTAATTTTTTATCAAGGGCCTTCTCCCAATATAGTAATACATAGACGGATGAATAAAGTGTGAATTGGTAGGTTTAATATAATTAAGAAAATTATAAAAACTATTATGAGGGTTTTCACTCTATTCCTATAAGCCACTCCATTATTTTAAATCTAGATGTATATACAGTCTTCGTACCAAGTACTCGCGCTAGAATCTAATCAAGTAGTCACCCTATAATTACTAAGTATATTTTAAATATATGTAGGTAATATAAATATTTGATATTATCCTACCTCCCCGTAGCTTAATTTGTAGTGTACCTGCCTGGGAAGCTGGTTCGATTTCCGGCCGGGGCAGACATTTACGTAACAGATAAATGCTTGTAAAAAGGCCATGAATGTTATTTGTGTCTAATTTGTCAATCCCTCCACGGCACAGATACTGCTAATTCGAGGGTATGAGTGTGTAAGCGTTTATTTATTACTCAAACAAGAATATTTGTTTGTGAATTTAAAAAATATTTTTCTAACGATTCCAGAGTATTCAAACCTAAAACCAGGTGTATTACTAGGTATATTAAATACCAAAACAATGAATCATTTTTATTAAGGTAAAGCGAATAGGTATCTAGTAATCGAAAGAAGTAGTTTGAGATTATGCCGTACAAATGAATACACAATTCACTCAATTAAATAAACTTTCACTAGTATCTACATTTAAATGTACATAACAATACAATATACGTTATATGAACATAATATTCTCATAATGTCCTTGATATTTCACAGGTAGTTTAACAAATGACAACGCAGTATTTGCGTCGTGCGACGTGCGTCAATATTTAAACGGTCATTTATTACATTTAACGTAATATATGGATTTAAGCTTACAATCACGTAAGCATACCATAGCTGACGGTAAGGGCAATGCCTGCAAGCGTCTTAATTAACGCCATAAAATGAACGCGTTAAATGTTTTCCTACATTAATGGATTTTTACAGTGAGTCGATTAACGTGTTAGGACGCTGATGTAGTAGGGGCATTAAGATATCTGTTCATTCCTATGTTTACATATTTTTATACTTCAATTCAATGGAAATAATAAATGCTGATTTTATATACAAATCCAATTAATATTGTAGTATATGTTATTAATATTAGTAAGTATTTGATTTGTGTGGTTATCTGTACTGTATAAAAAATAATAAAGGTCTGTCATCCTGCAATGGCCGTTTTACTACAAATATAATATACTTTACTATAATTATTATATCGGTAAACCCAGCAGCCTGTAAAAAGCGCGTCTACAAAGCGAGGGTTCCCGCGTTCGACTCCCGATTAGGTAGACACTTATGTGACAGGATAAATGCCTGTTCTTGGTTATTGGACATTAGTAAGTTATTTGCGTATTCCGTTCAGCCTGTGATAAGAATAAGAGTATCTACTGCAATAGTATGAGTATATTATTTTATGTAAATAGCTGGTAAACGAGATGACAATCCAGCTTATGGTAATTGTCTCATGCCGTCCGTAGTGATCGATAGCACCAAAGGCCTCAACGACAGATATGCCGTCCAAGAAAGAAGAGATAATAAGAAACATATAATCTCAATAATAGTCTAAAGACTATTATAATATATAAAGTAACAGTCAATATTTATTTTCTAAATCAATTTCCTTACATCATACCTTTAACACAAGTCTAAGATAGATAACTATGGAGAAAAAAAAAGATTTAGTTAAAAACAAAAGTAATTATAAGTTTATAATAAGAACAAAAACATCTTTTTATAGTGTTAATACAATAAATCCAGAAAAATGTTCCTGTGCCATTTTCCACTGAGGTGTTCCCAAGCCAACCCTGAGAGTAGCATTCAGCTTATCTTAGAGGTTACAACGAGCTAACATAATTAAATGCGTATATAAAATTTAATGTCTGTGTTATTAACTGTTAAAGAGTTATGTCGTGTTTAACCAACCGTGACTATTGTATTAGGTCATGCTTATAATAAAAATGAAATGTCATTGTAAATAAAACAACATGTATATCTATTATTACTTAGGATTCTTAACCTATCACTTGCATTCTATTCACTTGCAAGATTTATTCCATACAAACATTACAAGTTAAATAAAAGCTTTTTTTCTCATATACCGTATACCGCTGGGAAACGTCTTTACACGTCAATTCCTTTCCGGAGAAGAGGATGTGGGTCTCACACAATACTCACTAAAAAGCACGTTTCTTTACATCATCCCTTTCATGAAATGTCTCGGGATTGCGGTCGCATTCCACTATGTTGCCTAGAAAGTAAAGCCAGGGTAGATTTTATAGAACTAGATAGAAGAAGCACTCATAGTGCCTTTTCCGTCCTCCTGGTCTCCTTCAGTGGATTGTATGTTATTAACTATTAGATCTGTTGTTTTCATCCACGGCAGAACCAAACCAAATGGAACGGAATTAATTTACAATGTTCCTAACGAAAATTAGTTGGAAATTTTCACGTAAGGCATAAAAATTCTAAAAGTCGCTCACGTATTACAGCTGTAGAGCTATAAGCTATAAGCGTGGCCGTTGGCAGGCAATTCTTTCAAATAGGTTTCTCGTTTAAGATTGCTTCACTGATTCGGGTTTTGTCCGCATATTGTTTCAACTGAACGAAATAGATTATTAAATCATACTCTTAAGTATAATAACAATATTGAACCAGTTACTGGTCCGTTTTGACCTTAGTTAAAGTAATAAAACCTCGTTGAGAAGCCTTTAAAAGTAAAGTTATTGTCTATTTCTACTGCTGGTTTCGGACAGACAGACAGTCATAGACAGTAATAACCACTTACCGTCATTTCGACCCTCAGCTCGTCTTTTAAGTACTTTATATAATAAAACGGCAGGTTCTGTAGTTGCAAATTCATCAACTGTTACTCTTTAACTTATAAAGACTTTTTAGGGTTTCGTAGTCAAAACGGAACCCAAATAAAAACATCATGTTCGAATCCATTCATCCGTCTAACGATCGGTTCGTCTGTCCACGACATAGCGTAGACACCCTTAGTACTAGAAAGCTATAGTTTGGCGTGGCATTTATAATTGTATATATTATATATAATTATTATATAGATAATAAATGAATAGAATAAAACTAAAAAATGCTTTAAAAGGTTCCTCTCCTTCACGTAAAGAGGGGATGAATTTTTTCCCAGTCTACTTCATAGTAAAGGGTATTTTTTGATATGTCTTAAATGCATTGTAAATTTGCGGAGACCATTTTTCATTTAGGAATCCTTTTATGAAAGCTTTAAAATACTAATTTAGAGTCAAGTGTACACCTCTTATAGGGGAGAACAATACTATTATTGTCGATTGCAATTTTATTTAGTACTTCGTCATCTGCATAATATGTACAATTGTAACCTATGTCCAATAACAGTTTTCTAGTACTAAGAGACTTTCACTTGTATCTTGACTATAGTTAAAGTAATTACTTGAGTTAAAGTTATTTTCATACATAAACAACTATTTATATTCACTAGCTAAGTATTTGAACTAAGTAAGAACTGTCAAAATCTTGAATACTCTTCGAATTAAATGATCAAGTAATTACTTAAACTTATCTAATTACTATAATGACACTATAACTATATATACAAGTGTTATAGTTAAGTAACGGACGGACAAATAGTCCTGATGAAATGATGAGACTGTAAGGATTTGGTTTTTACCACGGAACCCTAAAAAAAGTTCAGAAATGTTTCCTCATCTAATTTTATAAATTCTCGTAATTTATTATTACTTGCTTCAATTAAGGAAAACATTGTGAGAAAAACAATGGTATTCCATTCATCACTATTATAACATGACTTACAAAAATAAACGTTATAACGTAGTAAAAAGAAAATACCTAGGTGGTCTTGCCAAAATATCATTAATAACTGACTTTTTATATACGTTATCCACATCATAATAATGTAATTATAAACACATCTCTTTATTATAACATATGTATTTAAGATCCGATAATCTGTTTCTTTGCCCAAATAACACGTGTATCAATCGTAAAATTATCTATCTTACCGTCCTTATATTTATAAGTATCTACAAGTTACTGAATTATCCATCCAATGACGGAACTTTTGTGATGAGCTAATAAATTGCAAAAGAACAGAAAAGTTTAAAATTAGAATTTTTAAATAATACAAATCAATATGTTTCAAAGGTAAGATAACCAGTATAAAAACATGAACCGCAAAGAGACTTGTAACTTCAGAGCATTGTGAACACGTATCCAACTTTGCGAGTAGCTGGAGATTTGAGCGTCCACTCTAAGTGACAAACGCTTGAGACTTCGGGAAACTTGTTGGAAAAGTAAAAAGAACTCGTTGGGAACATGTTAAGAGTCCCCGGTCCCTAGCATTCTACAGCCACTCGATTTAATTTACATCTTCGCTCCGTTTGTTTCAAACTGGAGAGTTCGACGAACTAGCGTACAATGTCTTTGATTTATTTTGCTCTAACGACATTAAAGCCCCACGACCGCGGCGTTTCGTTAAAAGATTTTATTTACGGCAATAGACAAATTATACTTTTCCAGCATATAAATATGTACGTATTCATTTAGTCTCAGTTAGTAACATTTTTACGGTTCGTTTCCACATACCTACATCAATCATCGACGAATCGGAATTAATATCTATTCGTTAAAGACGAATACTCGTAAATATTTTTAAGCTAATTTTAGACCAAATTGTGATTTAATAATTTTATAGTGACTGTTTATTGTTTAGGTTTTATACTTTCTTACAATTTGTGAGTAGGTACGTGGATATTGTCTTAAGAATTTACGTGCCACTGAAAAAACAAAAAACGAATCGTTTTAAATCAGGATCCGGCAAAAAACGATTCATACAAATGAGAATGAGTTACTTACTAAAGCTTTAAAGAAGTAAATTTAGTACAGAGGAATACATAGTCCAGTACGTAGTAATACTGCGCATAAAACTACGGGTCTCAGATTCGATTTGCTAAAGATAAGTGTTTATTATCGATCTTGTTGTCTCGTAGAGTGCGTTCATAACGAGTAATGCTGATATTGGCATTCTAATTATCATCCGCATTCTAAACCACAACGTTATTTAATTAGGATCAGTGGTCGATTTAGTTGTCTGAATTAATTAAGTCAGCAGGAAAAGCCAAACAATAATTACAATTATAACATGTTATTGGCTTTTGTCTGTCCTGACTCTTTGAGAGCCGACACTTAACATATATCGGTCTCCAAGCATTTTGCAATTTGAGGCCTATGTCCAGCAGAGGACCTTTAAAGGCTGATAGATAGATAGAAGCATTTAGCACCCACCCAGATTAAATGCGACAAAAAGACATATATGAATATTAACTTCTAATCATTTTAAATACCTACCTACCAACACTTATAATAGTCAGTCAAAGATAACTCGTAAAAGCAGTAATACGTCTGTCTGTTGTAACGGAATTTTGAATATTTAATAGACAGTCAACAAAAAATTACTTCTTAATAACTTTCCTTGAATAGCGAAACAAATATCTCGTCATGAGAAGCATAAGGTCGGATGTCCTGTACTGGCTTTATCGAACATGCGACCTTATGTATCTGATGTCAAGATATATTATTGATCGTATCATTTACCGGTTACACTTAAACTAATTAAGGGAAAGAAATATATAACAACAATCTCCTAGAAGACTAAATAATAGCTTTTGGAAACGTTTATATTGAAAAGCAAAAATATTTCGTAATATCTATATTCTAAATTTAATTGATAATTAATGTTCCAAAGTTCGTATGAAATTTAATTATAGAACTTTATTACAAGACAATCTGAGTTTAAAAGATTGAATGAAACCATTAAACATTGAATTACTATCTGATAGAAATCAACGGAATTAAGTATTAAATACCTCTGGTCATACAAGTAACTACTACAATGGTTTGTCTACTTGCCAGCGAACAAACACTTTGATTATAAAATGTTATCTGGGCAAAGCAACTTCAAATATTAAGTAACTGTAACCGTGACTACAAGTAAATCATAAACATCGCAGTCAATTCCAGTTTCCACTTTGATAAATCCCATCTCATATTTTATTTCTCCGTCTTTTTGTCACGTACCATTTACAAGTTGTAGTCTTCAAAACGGCGCATCTAAATTAAATCTGAAACAGTCCCTTGCTACAATGTAATATTTAAATGTAGCCATATCTCAAACTCGTTTTCTAGGAAGTATCGCGGTGTAATCTGACTTTTATCCTATTGTGAATTGAAATTCAAATTTTGTAGACTGTAATATTATATTATACGTGTTTGTTCGGTGATTTTTAATACGCGTGACACGATTTCGTCAGGTACAATCTGATATGTCAGTATACGGCGCAGCAATAGATTTTCCTGCACGATCTTGGCGGAGATTTAGGAGATAAAACTACGGTAGCTTGTACAAACAACGACCATTGTATTATAGAGATTTGTCACGCTTTCAGTAAAGCTTCTGTTCGCTTTACTTCAGATATTTTATACAATTACAATTCTATCGAGATATTTTGTTACTATCAAACAAATTCCTCTTAATTACTTAAAGTTTAGATGAATAAATGTTGTTGAATAAAATTTTAATCCGATTTTGCTTACTTATAAATAGAGCAACTTCTTAAGCGTCCAAATAAAAATGTTAGGTTATAGCCTTACAATTCAATGATAAATATTAAGGTACTTCGGATTATCTTGGTAACTTCGAATAAAATTACAAAATCAATCTTATTTGACATAATATGGCTCCAGTACCTAAAAGTTTAATAAAATTAGATTACCAACCTAATGGATCAGGTCATTGTAGTCTAAGCTCTTGTAAATCCATTCTAAACTTATAACATGGTAGAAATATGTCTACGCAAAATGGAGCAAAATACTCAATATTTTCAATGAATGAAATAGAAATATCGTGCCAAACAAAGCAGATGTTTTTCATTACTAAAATATTCTACGAACAATTGGAAAAATGTTTTACTTCATTTCTAACAATTCAATGAAATATTGCACTCCGTGCAAAAGGTTCGTTTAGCTTTCGTGTTAAAACCAGGAGCTAATGAAAAAGCGACTAGTTGTGCGTTATACGTTTCGAAGAAAAGAAAGAATTCGTTCTTGGTAATAATACTCTTCGGTTTCGCCGTTCACAATAAACAACGGACCATAAACATCGTTGACTGACGCACGTATTTCTTATTTTTCTTTGAATCTGATCCGAAAATCGCTCTCGCGAACCATAAAAGCTGGTCTATTAATTAGGAGCGTTGTGGTCGAAGCATTTGTTCCGAAGCGCATGACATCATGTTCACGCGATTTTCGACAAGGCCCCTTTGTCTTCTAGGTTGACAGATACGGTGTAAATCTCGTCTTCTGACAGGCGTAGCATATAAATCCAAACTGAGAAAATATTATTTTTCGACTGATTCTTTGTGCTCAGACGCAACGTGCCATTGCGTCATTGCTCGGGTCGAATGTTGCCGACAACGATGTGTCGAATGATGAAATGGATTCACGGCTGCATTTGTTTGTACAGACTCAAGATAAATATCATTCCGTGAGTGCTCGAGTGTTGGGTCGGATATAAGAAAAATGAATGCTGCATCTCTTCTCATACTATAGTTACAATGGACTAGTCGTCAATCAAGCCACGGAACGCTAGCCTAATTTCCCATTGTTGTGCCGTTTATTCTAGTTTTATTTCACGAACAGATTAAAGCTCGATATTACCTCGGGTCGTGAACCGCATTGATCATAACTAAAGTACCCATAAATCGTGCTCATTACTACATCGGGCGGTAAAAACTTGAGAAGAAATTGGCGTGATCAGTACTGATTGATTAATACTCCATAAAACTTTTAATGGTTAACAAAATACTAGCATAATGTTACTTATACATACGTATTATATTTTTTTGCAGACAACTACATACTTATAGTTTCATTTATTCAGACACGACGTGAACTGAAATAGTGCTTTATTCGCTGTACCCATGTCATAATTTACGTCACGCGGTGTTATGATTTATAAGGGGACATGTGATTCACGACTACGAATGAACTGCAGACGTGTAATACGATACAGAAAACGATTCAAAGACAATTATTGTTTGTCGAGTTTCAACCGAACGTGTTGTTTCAACCGATTCTGTTTGAAATTATCGCCCCAATTTTCGTGACAAGTTACGATGTCAAATTAGGAAATGGTATGAGGTTAAAATAATTACAACTGGCTGTCCGGGACAAAGACGCCTCGTCCTGTGGCGATGGTGTCAGTAACAGGAATAGAACGCTCCCCCGAACGTAGTCGAGGTGTTTCCAATTTACCAACGACATCTGTAATGCGCCACGAGATTTACAATCGGCATTAATTTAAAAGATCTCTCTGATGACATAAGCCGCTATATTTGTAAATCTCATCTCAATGGTTATTGCGCTTGCTCACACAACAGTTTTATAAACGACATGAAAATTACAATTGTAGAATGAGGTATGTTAATTTGAGTAAAAAGGAGTCATATAGGTAAACTTTACGACAATTTACTTCAATTAAAAGTGCTTCAATGACCTGGGACTATACAATAAAATTTCGAATAAAAAATACTCTCCAAACTACATATAATGCAGATACATTAGTATGGAACACCTTAACGAGTGCTATCGGACTATAATGATCAGGACAGACGGCTTTAGATGCTTTCCAAAATACAGAACCCCTTAAGCAACTTTTGTCACAAGCGTTCACCCATCCAACTACTGATCGCGATATGAGATTTCAGTTACTACAAAAAACTATTAACAACAAAATAAAAAAATATAATGTTTTTGTAATTCATAGTTCTTGCATAGATGGTGATATCAAAGTACCAGGGCAACATCAATTTAAAACCAAATATATATAATGCAACGATCGAGCGCTATAAACCGCGGTAAAGAGATACATTATTCACCGCACAGACGAATCACGTATCCAAGACGTTTAATTAGTATCAAACACGCGATCTTCGGCTCTCGGAATACTGTTAGTCGAGTATAAAAGAAGAGTGCCGCCCATCAGCGCTGCTCGTAAAAAGCGGGTGCAATGAAAAAACCGTAAAACACAGCAGAAAGCTCAAGGGAATATGATTTCTGTGGTGATCCCTTGCAAAATAATAGCGGCTTTTAAAATCAACCGCATATTTCGAATGAATCTTTAAAACGAGTTTAAACCATGTCAGTCGTAAACTACGGAGAAGAAATTACAAAAAAAAATACTGTAATTATTCACATAAATTTCTTATTTTATTACATTGGATTCTTACAACACGATAGTTATTATATTGAAAAGAAAAATTGGGTATAAAAACTAAAGTATAACATTTTTTGCGTTAAATCGTTTCTGCCTTATTTCGCTACCAAAGGTATCTTTTCTGTGTCTTCAGGAAGAAGGCAGTGCCTGATGGTACAGCTGGCGAGAATTCATCTTCCAAGAATTCAACCTGCCCTTGATAAATCTCCAAATCCAATTATCTCTAATTTCCTATAAATAAATAATGAAACAAATATTGATGCATATGATGTGGTTTCTCACCCGGATAGTTTCTGCAACTTCTGATATCCTACCATTCTGGAGTTGAATATTTCCGTCGTAATAGTTAAGTTACATAAGTGTTACAGTACGCAAATATGTGATCAGATATACAAGGAACATATAAGTTATACTAAAACTATGAATTATATTTGATTAACAAAATAGTTTAATAATATAATAGTGAACTTTAAAAAATATATTCACTATTTACACTCCTACCCTCAAACTAAGGGTGAAGGTTTTATATTCAAAACAATATTTAATTATCCATTGTTCTAGACAACATCTGCAAGCAGAGTTTAATAGACGCTGGGAAGTTGTGACAAATTAGTTTAATTTCCAAGTCCGACACGCTTCAAAGCACTCAGACACGTAAGCTATTTATAGCATCCACTGAAATACGGCTATAGGAAGAGCTGACGCCTCTTATACAGGTAATTCTGTTACATGGATCTGGTTGAAGTAATAATTTCGCTGTCGATGCAGTTTACCACAATCGGAATAATAGAAATGGGTCTTTGCTGTTCGGCAAGGAACTCAGAATGACTTACATTTACACGACTTGGGTATCTACTTCATACCATAGACATTTATTTCTAATCATTACAAAAGTCTCGTTATTTTGTAACAAACAGCAATTAACTCAGCAATAATCATGTTTTCTAACCTGTATTATTAGTCATATGGCAGAAATCGGATTCAATCCCAAATCAAACATGAATCCTAAACTGAAACAATTCTTAATACTTTGACTGCAGATAATTTTCTGTGGTTTTTTGTACATAATATATCTTGAGAAAGATGTAAGAACACCACTCTCAAGTAAAGATTATGCTCTAATACTTTCTCGGTCTAGCTTTAAGCATATACAAAATATCCCGTTAAAGATATACTTTTCACATCGTAAGCCTTGAATTAACTTAAGACTTGTTGTTAGTTCAAGAATTCAAAAGCATTTTCTCGCGAGCTAAGTAGAGCTTTCAACACGAGAGAAACCATTTGTTGGTACTAAAACACCGTTGCATTCCTAAAAAGGTCCATTTATTTAGTTAAAATGTTTGTTAAAGAAAAATTAAACTTAACAACATAATTAATTCGAGACGAGTTATAGGTACAGATGAGGGTTAGGGATTTATTCTGTCTGCGAAGAGAAAAACGAAATTTAGAAACCTTGACCACTGAAGTATGTCTATGAAAGTTTTCTGATGCCCGTTTTCAATAACCCACCTACATGGACGTATCAAAGTGGGGGTAAATGCCGCCCTGGAATTAGTATGCTTTTCAATATGTAACTACATTTTCCCCCACTTTGATATAGAAGTAGGTATCTATATAAAGTAATATCAAGTTATAATCAACTACGCTATATTTATCTTTGAATTTTATAACGTGAAATAACCATTGACACCAGATATATTGATATATTTGGAAGGTTGAACAAATATTTTATTAACAAAAAACAAATAATTATAATAAACTCAACACGCAATAAACACAGTAAAGAGCCAAATAGCAGACATATGAAATTTCAGAAGATGGCGCATTCTTAAGCCCTATTTGTGTCCCACCATCATAAATCCACATTCAGCAAGATTGATTCGAGTGTTACTGAAAAATTGTACTTCTGAAATAATTAATATTCAAGTGTCTGTCTGTGATTTTAAAGCAATAGTAGATTGTTTATATTAGAAATAAATAACTACTTTTAAGGCCACATTGTTTTTTGACCCCAGCGCGGAGTAAGGCATTCTAGAATAGAATTCTCGGCATAGCGAGAAATTTAAAGTGCTAAAGCTTAAAATTGTGGTACTCCCTAGGTAAAACTGTACAGATTAAACCTAACAAATATTTTACTATCCATATAAATGGAAGCTTGAAAACATCTTTACATAAAAGCAGGCAACATTAATTTTGCATTTGACATTAGCAGCTGTCAAATAATTTCGCGGGAATAATAATCGGAGTGTATAATAATTTATAATATTTATAATACTTTACGAGTGTCAAACGTTTATATGTATAATAATTTATTTGTTTAATAGCATTTTACTTTGACCTAAATCAACTAAAAGCAAATGTATACGCATATGCCTATACCATTATCTATGGCATAGGTACTCGTATGTATATAATTATATCTTTAATTCAATGTCCTTTTTTAGAACCATCGAAATAGAAATTAGAGGTGCAATTATGTAAATATCAAAGCATTTGCATAAAAATAACTATATATAATATACAAATAAAATTTCAAATAACTTTATTATTTTCTTAAGTTTGTAATATTAAATTAACAGACAAGAAATGTAATACAAAATACTGGACAAAACCACAATGATCAGTGAATTTAGTTTTAAAGAAATAAACATAAATAAGAGGCCATCCGAAATCATAACATAACTATACATTTTTATGGCAAATTGTGATATACGTACCTATATTTCATATGTACAAGTAAACCTGTCCATGACAAATAAGTAATTCATCAACTCATTTATTCACTCACTTACTCACTCATTCAATCATTCATTCGTTCGTTTAATCACGTATTCACTCACTCACTATACGATCATTCATTCTTTCGTTCGTTCTTTCATACTTCATCGTTATAAATTGCCTGGCAGAAACTTCTTTACTTGACTCAAATGTCTTGTATTTGCACATACCGGCCAATAAATTAATACCATCATCTCCATACCTTAATATTAGCTTTACAATGAGATTTAGTTCTGCGAGTTTTGATTGTACAGACTAAATAATTCCAATTACGTTTCACCAAATATTAATATACGCATACGTAGATTTTAATGAAACTATTAATTACTTAGATATCATTTAATGTCTGTTGTGGATGTTTCACAATGATTTATAGTTAGACTTCAGTGGCCGTGAGAGAGTCATTTAACAATTAGATACATTTCAAATTACTCACAGTACTTTATATATATCATTCACGAATTCTTAACATTTAAATGTAATTTATGACTTATTATTAGTAAGTTTTGCGGAAGAATTTTATTAAGTTTTGAGTACTAGATGTAATTGTTTTTTGGCGAGATAAAAGCAATAGTAACGTTAACTCATTATATGTTTTTACAAATATATAACATATTTATATATTTACAAATATTTTATACCACCCCCACATTATGGACTCTTGTGAAAAGGGTAACTTCCCCAAAATATTTAAAAATAAATAAACCATAGAGTACCTACCATATTCTGTTTATAACTGTTATACTGTTTTCAAAGAAACGTCAGAGACAACAAGTAGGTACTAGTATATCTTTGGATTTGTTTGAGAAAACTTTCGCTGCCAGTTCAAAGCTTCGTGTAAGTTTTTAAAAGGCAACTCGTGTATTTAAACTTTTAGAATTTCACTTAGAAACACAATGCAATCCTTTTCGATGTTATGCTTAGTAATAAATATAATTTATTATTTAAAAAGCTATTATCTATACTAATATTATAAATATGAAAGTGTGTTTGTTAGTCCTTCTTTGGCGGCGCAACGGAGCGTCGCTATGGTATGATTTTTTGGTTTGGAGGTAGTTAGGAGGACGACGAGTACTATAGGCTACTTTTTACCGCAAAACAACATCTCAGTTTTGTGGAAAGTGTTTAACTACAAAGGGTTGCCTGGCAACCATTGATAGAAAGAAATTGACAACCTTTTGATTGCTGTGCTTATCACACACGCAGGCGGAGCCGCGGGAAACAACTAGTTACTTATATGTTAGTTGTTGGTGAGTTAGAACTTTTAATGGGTATTTTTATAATAATATAATGCACTAGAGCACATTTATAATATAATTATATTATAATACCCACGACACAGAGAATCCCAGTATGGGTCTATGAGTGTGTAGCAAAAATATACAGATTTTTATGACTTACAAACAAATATATTTAATTCGTAACTTTGGATTGTATGTTCTTAACTGATTTAATATTATATGTAAAGGTTTTACGAAACATCATCCTCCAAAGGTGGGGTAAGACTTTGCATAACTATAGCGAAAATATTTCTGCAGACAACATGTATAAGTATTGATTTATAATACATTATTATTCTGGGCAAAGTAATTCAACCAAAGTAAATCTTCTCCCAAACCAAGTCTTATAAGATTAATTGGAAGATATCATATTATATACATTTTCCTGAACGACATATCTTGGCCTAATTCTGTAATATTCAAGTTCATGTTACAATATATCCTTTGATGTGAAATCAAAAGGAAAACTGATCCTTTTTCAGTCGAATACCTGACGTCATTGTCATCTCTACTAAGGAACGTAGCCTCCGACTTCTTATTGTGTGCCACCCTCAACTTTTGTCAATAGATTTCTTTATTACACGAATACTTTTCTATTTCAATCCGCTGATCCTCTGTTCATTTATTTATTCGTTTCAAAGTAATTTGCTGAAGAAAGGCAATGAAAAAAAGTCTTATTTTTCTTATTAAAATAGTCCAAAGGCGTACCAACTCGAGGGAACGGTCGGTATTGTTGCTCCACCTGTATTCTTTAGTAAACTTCAACATAGGTAAATCTTATTATGTTCGTCAATAGGCATCGAGTTACTGAGGGACGGAGCTCATTCTGTATTAATAACTCTTGAGGAGAATTAAATTTTCACTGAGACGTAAGTTATAACCGCGGTGATATATGACTCGTACGAAAAGGGTGCTCGTACCTATAAGGATTTTAATAACGCAAAAGAGCTTAACAGCTAAATAATTTCTGATGTTATTCGCACGAAAATCTGCGTAATTTTATCGGTTGTAGACCTCGGAGGAGGATTACTCCACAAAATGGAGTTTATTATCGTTTATTATTATTATAATGAATATTTACTGGTTACACTTATTACAAATGAATAGCTATTATAAACAAATTCAAGTTGTTTATTTATCTAACAATGCTAAAGCCTACTTGGTATTGAATCTACCTGCAAAACGAAAGGACTCAGGTTCGGTTCCCGATCGAGGCAGATACATAAACATTAATTCTAAAGACTTGATTGTTACTGATGTCTTATTTCTGATGTTCATGCCACTCGAGACACGTGAAATCCTGTGCAAAGGTATGAGTATATAAGTGTTCATTACCATTTCGATGGCCCTTACTAAAAATTTCGTAACTACAAATGACAAATTTTACAGGAGAATATTTCACAGTTTTAAACTACGTGTTATATTCTACTTAAAGAAGTAATCATGAAATTCACGTGATTAAAGCAATAAGTAAAAAATAGTATACAACTCCTATAATATAGCCAATCATTTAACGCGTTAATTAAGACGCAATCGGGCATTACCGTCGACTCTCACGTCAACGAAGATGTACCAAGAGCATAATAAAATAACGAGCTACATCTTTAATCAAATTATGTTCTTTGGCGTGTAATTTATAATTCATTTACGAAGCAAACAATCATGCGTGGTACTCAATGAAGCGTGTAGAATTAAATCATGTATTACTTGAATATTAACACGTTAAGCTTATTAGTTAAGTATGCAGACTAACGATAAGGATCTTTTTATTTTCTCCGACATTATTTTCCACGTAATATAAAAACTTAGGATTTTCTCATACATATTTACGATCGTGTTCAAATGTTTTCAATTTGAAACTGAACATGGTTTAAAATAAACGACGTTCAAAGAGAGATTATTCTTAAACAATTAATCGGGAAATTCTTGTGTTGGTTTTTCGAAAACAGCTCCATTGCGTATAGTTTAGAACAATGATAGCAATGCCATTTTTGTGTTCTAATGTCCCTGCCACTATGTTCACGGTAATATTATCGTCTGTACGCAAATGTACATTAACAAATGCTTGGCTACATCAGTGGAGTTCTATACAAATATTACGTAAACTTATGTATCGGTTATCGCGTTAAATTACGAACTAAACTGTTTGCCATATCTGCAGTCTAATCGTTAGCGCGCTAATTAATACGTTTGGACACAGTTGTGCCCGTGAAACTTTAATATAGCACAATTGATTTAGTTTTAATTGATTGACACCAGATGGCGCTGTTAACCATTTCATATATATCGATATTTTAATACTAAAAGCCACCATCTGTGAGCTAAGATTCATAATAACTTCGTAATAAATAACAATAATAAGCTAATACCTGTAGTATTATTAGGAGTACTATCCAACAACTCAGAATTTAGTCCTATAAAGTATATTATATACAAAATTATATGTAGATATTTAAAAATATTTTTATTTACTTGAGAAATTATTACGAGCTTTACCAAGCTAATACTTAAATGCTAGATCATATAATTGTTCAGAAGGATTCGGATAACTAAAAACGAATGACCGACTTAAGGCATCACTACAGCGCTTCAGACAAGGAATTTAGTTAAAAATAAAACCGTTTGGACATAGATTTCATGTAAAGTCATAAGTAATATTGGTACTGTAACTTTCAGTATTTCTTGTTAGTCTTGTAGTTACAGTAGGGATTTGTTTAAGGGATTACTAACTTTGTCTTTCGAAAATTGTTTGTTTTAACCTACTTCGAGTAAGATAGTAAACTTCATTTTACAAGTATTGATAACTATACATTACCCACAGCTTTGCATGCTTGTGAAAAAATAACAACAATAAAAGGTTATCAATTTCTTTACATCATTGATTACCAGGGAATACTTTGTTGACTTTTTTTTTATTTGGATTAATTTTACATCTTAATGGATCTTCCCTTAGTAATTAAATGTTTTTTCACACTGAAAAGTAGCCTATGGTATTTTTCATACCCCCAACTACCTCCACACTAAAAATTATATCATAAGGACATTCCGGTACGCCGTGGAAAAAGACAAACAAATAAACAAACAAACAAACTCTTGCATTTATAATATTAGTATAGATTAGACACATAACCAATATAAAATAGCAAGACGAGGTAAAATAACACGACGAGAAATGTAAAAGAGCGCCAAGTTACGGTGCAATATTAGATATGCAGTAGATTTTCCAGCCCAACGCCCCATTCAACGACACGCCAAGCTTATCAGGCTGTCTGTGTCGTGATAGCTAACTTAATGTGTATACAATGTTAATATATTAATAGCTTGCTGCTTGATTGCTACCGTCACGCCTCTATTTATAGTAAATGATCTATTTGCGCTGCTAGTTTATTTTATTCAATGTTACATTTTAAAACAAGTACTTATATATAAGTATAAGAAAAATAAGTACTTTCAGATATTATTATTTTTAAAAAACATAATATTAAATGAAAATGATTTATTTCCCAGACCATACATTACACTTATTTTAAATTCCTAGTCCCCATCACATTAAGATTATCTGTGTTGTGGGGATGACTAATATTGATTTAAGTTCGAGTTATACTGTATTAGTTATAAGATATTATCGTTATAAACCTTTATTATTATATATATATTAAATATTAAATATTTCGGATCTCGTAGCCGGGTCTGTAATTGAAAGGGATATATGATAAAACTTTACTTATGATACGATTTTAACAAAATTTAATAGTAGTGTTGCTTAGATGTGTAGTCATAAAAAGCCGGGCAAGTTTATATAGAACTATGTTGTATATAAACATTGAAAACCTTAGTAGTAGGGATAGCTTCATAGCTATCCCGATAAGCATTAGCGTCATTAACCAATTTTTGTTATTCTTTAAGATCATGCTAAACTATAACTTTATTACTAAACTATTGTATGATAAGTATATATTGAAAACTGTATGGTCACAAATATACAATTAAGAAAATGATAGGTACCAGCAGAAAAAACTACGGAAGTTATACATCATATATATTCCCATAATAATTAACGTTGAATTTCAATAACTAGAACATTCGTTATAAATAAATTGGTGTATTTGTAACATAAATATTAATAGGTACATATTAATACAACCAACGAATTTTAAAATATTCACTTCAAATATACAATACAGCTAAGATTTACGATGCTATCAATTCTCATAAATACACTGCGATTCACATGTAGCAAACTGATTACGGCTCCCCTCACATCATCATATAGATTTTTAAACACAGAGGAAGTAGGGGCCCTTTTATTTTCACTGTTAAGTACACGTTTACGACAAACTCGTAAAACACGGATCACTGAAAATTTTTGATATGTAACGTTTCTATTCAAATGCGGAGTTTACGATGCCGCCATTATAATTTTACTGGCATCATATTTTTCGCTAGACGTACTGATTATGAAAGGTGCTTCAAAAGAATTTCAATAAAAAAATCTCATTCCTTTTTAATCACTTCCCTCTCTCGGACTCCTTTACAATCCACCGACGGAATAAAGTTGTTTATTCGTCATTTAAAATTTACGATTTGACATTTTTGTATTTATCAATTTATGCAACTACTTAGCAATGCGTTTATAATTGAAGTCTTTCCAGTTATTTAAATTTCATTGCAGGAAAACTGTACTATAATCCTGTCTTGTGTCTTGTTTTTAAATGTAAATAACCACATATGAAGGGAAGATAAGAAGGAGGGAGGGATAAGTATAATCCAATCGTAATCAGATTTCAAGTTTAGATAAAACAGACGTGTACTTAGACATTTTTTTAAGTCTTATTCTAAACCTTGTCCGGCCGCTATACTGGCCGCCCCGCGAGCTAAATAAAACTGTTATGGGGTGTTTTTATTCACTTAATAAAATTTACAATTTTTCGGTAATGTTACAACTTATTCTAAATACATGAATTATCTTAAATATACAAGTTTCTTAATACTAGAATAACTAATTTACTAGTAGGTTTGTATAGTGATATTTCATGTAATGGATGATTTGGTTCTAATCAGGCAGAGCTAGGCTGGCATTGGGGTGACTGCTAACAGTATACTGTCAACACTTAGACATTAGGTATACACATTTTATTGTCCTAAATATAAAAACTGATAAAATGTCGAAACCGATTGTCTATCATGTGTAAAGGGAATAAGGGCCGGTCTTTTGTTATGTCTAGGTGCTAACCGTGTACGAATCACAATGGACTGAACGACCGCGTCATCTAAATTCTTACCGCATTGTACGCCTCCGGTTATGGCAGATGAACACGTGCCGTACCGTTTCATAACATGGACCTTTAGGTAACAAAATATATACAGATAATAATTTTAAGTTGTTCATATGGATCATATTTATATATTAAATTTTTGTGCTTGTAGAGTTATAAGTAAACCATTGTTAAGTTATTACAACTAAATTTGTACATTTCTGCTGATACAAAATCACATCTAGTCGCAAATCGAGAACTTACAAAGACATTTAAACAAACAGGTCGGATACAGATTTTTTTTATTTTGAAGTCTGTCAAAAATGCTATTCATTAAACAATAAAAAGTTCAAGTAGCAATACCTACGTAGTTTTGAATTCGAATATTTTACTTACATAATATTTCTAGAATAAATATTTCTTTAGGCCAAGCATAATAATATCTGAATATAAAACCCGACTTATACCAATCACTTCAAAGATCAAAGAGTTCTAATCAGATTTTAGTTCGTATTACACAAAAAGTAAAAGATCTATTAGTAAAAATGAATTATAAAACTAAATAAACAAATCCTATTTTATTGCCGACACGAGT
>DWPA01000648.1:0-22903 GCA_018251375.1 Calpodes ethlius
GACCGGTCTGAGGCCTATGTCCAGTGGACTTTTAAAGGCTGATAGATAGATAATAGATAAGTTATGAAACACGTTTGGAGGTTAACAAATAGTTTTTATCAAGTAATTTTTTTCGAAAGTTGCATTTGATTTTATTACGTATTAAATGTAAATAAAATTAGTATTAATAATTCTAGTTTTAAAATTGCAAAATATGTAACGTCACACTAGGGAAGGGTGAATGTCACAAATTGTATCTGTGACAAAGAGGGGGATATTGTAAAAACAACATGAAATCCGTGTGACTTAATTTATGAATGGTCCCATATGTATTCCGGTAAGCTTGGACTATTCAGGATGTATGCTATTTCTATAGGTTTAGAAATAAAAAAGTTATTTCGTTTTAAAGAATCCCAAGAATCTTTTACAATGTAAAAGTACAAGAGTTACTAGTATTCATTTCTAGCAACATGAACATTGGCGCAACTAAGAATTTAAAAAAATATAGCCCATGACACTTAATAATAAAGAAGTAAAAACATAAGTAAGCAGTACTAACATTAAGTACAAACATAACTAGAAAGATACAAACTCACATACATTACATCTTTATTATGAAGGAACACAAAAACGTTTTTCTTCAAAAATCTCCATCCAAAAAATCCTACTACAATGACCCTCCGTTGCGCTGTGAGAAAACGTCAAACAAACATTCTTTCCCATTTAGAATATTATTGTAGATATTTACGTATATAAAATTCTATAGGTATTAAATAGGCTTAATTTTTTTTACGAGAAAGTATATTACTGTTTTCGTTTTTTTATTCCGAACTTCCCACGGGAATGCGAATTATTAAATATTTTGGTTTCACTTATAATTTGGTATAGTTTTTATCAATAATATTATTATTAATAAAACTGTAAAATGGATATATCTTCACAATATTTTCTTTTTCTGTTAATGGCTCTGTTAGCGATATAGATCGTAAAATGTATTTTGAAATATCTGGAAGGTCTGTCTTTATATTCATCATGCAATAAGTGAATAGTTTGGAGATGTACTTGTTACAACTGTAAAATATTATGAAATAAATAAAATTAGGTAACAATAAATTCGAGAGCGGATTAACTTCTAAAGTAACCTACATAAAGCGTATCCCAAAGCGAAACAACATCAAATTATTAATAATCTGCACATAACTAGGATAAAAAGAAGTTCACACCCCTGACTAATGGATATATCAACGCCCAATTTAATCTTGGGAGTTGGGAATCTACAATTTTACACACCGAATTCCTAATGTAGAAAGTGTTAAGTGTGTTTTACAAAATTCCCACGGGATAGTGAACAAAGGAATTTTCATTCGTTGTTATCCATTTAGGTTTTTTATTTATCATATTTTCGCAACTATAAAAAAACCGATTTCTCATTTGGCATATACGTATGTCGGCCTTCATAGTCACTGATAACTATTTTCAGGATTTTTACACACACGGGATAGGGAATAAAAAGCATTTTCAATTTACCCTTTTACTTTCGTTATTTCTGTAATAAAATTGGGAATTTTAAATTTATTTACGTTTTGTTAGTCACGAGCAGTTTGCTACTTTCAATGTTATTGTTTATTACGCAGGTATGATAAAGATTAAAAGCATAAAATATTCATGAAATAAATAAAAATATTATGTAAATAAACATGTTATGAAAAAAATAATATGAAGTGTATTATTTGTGTAGAAAATCCACTTTTAAAATTCTAACGAACATCGAAGGAGGCTTGCATGAGTTCAGAATGAGAACATTCTACCGACATTGCACCCGCTATAGCACTCCCACTAATATGTTACTACCAAACCCAATGAACTCCATAATGAAGATCCCCTTCAGCCACAGCCAGGCCATCCTTACCACCACAACCCGATGGTGGGAGAAGCGTCAATATAACGAACGTCATACGAGTAGTTTCTTTTTTCCTTGTTATAAGATAGGGTAAGTGCGTGTCAAGTCAATTAACATTCTTTTTATCAACTGTCAAAACGCAGCAGCCACATTGATTTTTCACGACAAATGAAGTGCATGACGTCAATACGAGTTATTCAACTGGAATTAGAATAGTAGTTTATTTGTCTAGGGGGCAAACAAATATTTTAAACGTGAGAGTTTTTCTTTGAATCCAGATTGACGTGAGGGATTCTAGAGTAGAATCCTGAAGTCAATTATGTTACTTGAGATTAAAATGGTTGCTCTTATTGTAGACACTACACCGTTTGTGACATTTTACGAGAAAACAAGACGATAAATGCATGTTATAAATGTGTTTTTTATTTTTTTATAAACCCTTTTTGTTTTGCGTGTATGCAATTCAGTGAATCACAGAGCATATTTTATGTTGATACAATATTAGTGACGGATCACTTTCCTGATTGAAATTTACAATGTAAACTAACAATTACAACATTACTATTTACAAAAAATACTCTACCTAATTTTCCAATAAAAAGTGATAAAAAAGAATCACTATATATTACATTTAAAGTTAATTATCACTTGCGTCGAAGTAGGTTGTCATTTACAGAAAAAGAGAGTTCATCATGTTCTCAGACGTGTGAACTCTGCGCCCATAAACAAAACGCTTTTCTCTTCAAACGCACGCTCTGAAGATGTACGGCAAAAGACATTATTTTTCTGCACTAAGCGTCATTGCCATAAATTTTCTGAACATGAACGTGAAGAGAAAAGCATTTTGTCTAGACCCTCTGGTGTGCTGTTCCGCACTTTATCATTTTGGAGAACTGTGACTTTTATTCTTCATTTTATGAGAAAGTAATGGAGCCCAGTAGCGAGTCGTCATGACTTTATATCAAAATCTTGGCCAACATAACAAAATCATAATGCCTTATCTCACTTTACCTGTAAAAATAATTTCCAACCTGAGCGTAGAACGATTTACAGAATGTTTATAATATTTAGACATAAATTTCACAGATGCAAAAGTGGCATAAATGTAGGCAATCTTAATCTTAACTTATAATCTAATTAGAATTAAATTTATACCTCACATAATATTGTATTTTTTATTTTAATCTGACACATCATTATTTTTGTGTAATTAAATTAATTACCTGACTATTGTTACATTCAAAGCTGTGAATACAATAATACTGCGATTTTATTGCGAATTTAAATTGCTGTTTTCTAACAGCAAATTTGACACCTACGTATATTATTGTTGGTAGCCAGTAAAATAGAAAATCGTTTGATACAAATAGCATTGCTGCCAACATGAAAAAAATACCTAACGCGTTCGTGGCCAAGATCAAAGCAGTTTGCAAAGAAAACAAATGATAAACATGGCATGATAAAATCTAAGGAAAATGGTAGTTAGCCAAGCAAGTAATGCATGCTGCATGCCAAGTAAGTAACTTAGCCCTTAAAACCAAAGGGACGTTCGCCAATTGCCACGTCGATCAGTGTGTACACAATAAGAAGAAGTCATACGCTGTCGTAAGAAATACCGTATATAGTTCAAACGATTTTAAAAACTTAGCTACCATCAAAAGGACTACGGTTGTCACAAATCGTTGTCTGTTAGCTTTATGCTACGATCTACGTAGACTACATTATGGAATTTTTTTAGGTGTAAAGAACTCCATCTCCAACTCCATCATTAAGGCAAACGAACCTTCCCTATTTATGACACTCCCTAGTGCTGGAGTTGCTTAGTTCTGTAGCCCGCCTTATTCTGTCTATACTTACACATGCCTGGTGGTGGAGATTTTTACAGTGCAATAATTTTTACTTGTCTCAGTCGTATTATATGAACTCCTCAGTTATAATGCCGGTCTTTCTCTTCAAAGACGTCTTTAGCTTTATTGAAATCCATGAGCGATGACGATAACTTACTTACTTCGTTTGTTCGTTGTGTTACATTATTATTTTTAATACTTTCAACACATATTTCAATTTTGTGGAGTTATGTTCTGTATTACTGCATAGTACACGAGTGACATCTATGTGTGTATATGGTAGTTTTGTTTATGCTTTTAAACACTAGATGGCAATATTCACCTGTAACTGAATAATTTGTATATCTACTTGACGTTAGATGGCGCTGTTACTGCAACTAACTTCAGATCGGTTGAATAAAGTTAACTTTTGCCTCTGGAAACTATAAAAAAAACTTAAACTGTCATGTGAAACGTAATCAACTTCTGTACATTACACACAAATTTGAAAGATGGCTACGGTAAAATTCGCTGTTGTCGATGTTAATGATTATTTATCGAAAAAACAGGCCGCCGAGCCAGATTTAGCAACTGATTGGGCTCAATTAGAAGAGCTGTATAATAAAAAGTAAGTACAATACCGTTCTCTAGCATATTTCTGTTAGATGTGTCAGCCCAAAATATAATGGTTATGTTTTCCAGATTATGGCATCAACTGACGCTAAAACTACAGGATTTCGTAAAGCAACCTGCTTTACAGAAAGGCGACAACCTGATTCAACTATACAGCAACTTCTTAAGCATATTCGAGAACAAGTAAGCATATTGCAAGTCACGTCATAGTTCTATGAAGACAAGAACACAAAGATACTTAAATAAAAAGCATGCCTTTTATTTAAGATATTTTTAATATAACAATGTTTACTTACTTATCTGTTGTATATTATCATACATACATAATTTATGGCAATATTTCACCAAAAATATAGTTTTTTTCATTAATTACCAACTTTGATAGATATTGAGGTAAAAAAGTAAAGCTTTTGAATTTATTGTTCAAATTCTGTTCTCAATCAAAGGTTTACAAATTTCAGAATAAACCCTCTTTCGCTGGTAGAAATAGTAGCCCATATTGTGGAGCAGTACACTAATAAGAAAGATGCAATCACCTTCCTTGAGAAAGTTGAAACTAAGGTTAAGATGAATGATGAAGCTCTCGCTTTGTGTAAGGTATGTATTCAAGTTCAACTCTTTAAGTAATTTGTAATCGATTAGTGACTAAATTGTGGTGGGAATTGGCTATTATGCGAATTGTATTGATTTTATTCTTAGTTTGACTTTGAACCCACTAGTTGTTCACTTTTGACTTGAACAATCTATCTATCCATATCTTTATAATATCATAATTGTGTATATTATGAATTTTTACCATAATATAGAAAACACAATGCACCTCTAATTTTCAGTAAGTTATGTGCATATTACAAATATATTATCATTTGCTTTAGTGAAGGAAAATATTGTAAGGAAACCTGAGAGTTCTCCATAATGTTCTCAAAGGTGTGTGAAATCTACCAATATGCACTTGGCCAACATGGCGGACTGTGGCCTATATCCCTCACATTGTGTGAGGAGAACCGAGCTCAGCAGTGGGACAGTTATTGGTTGTGATGATGATGTTGATAGACTACAACATAAAAATATTTTTATTGTTATTTCTCTAACATAGGTTAACTACTGCTGTCCATAAAATAGTCTGTGATCTCTTTATGTTTCGGTGATATTGTTTAACATCTTTACATGGAAAGCATTCAAAATGTTTTGCTAGTAATGTATAGTAATTTAGTACTAATTGAACTACATCATGGGTATTGCATAGTCAATAAGTTACTTTATAAGCTATGATCTTCATTGTCTTCAGCTATAATATTGTTATTCCAGGTACTCCAAGGTCAGATTTACCTGGAACAACTCAATGACCTTGACTCCACTGAGAAGATAATAGAACAACTGGAAGGTTCATTGGAGGATGCCGATGGTGTCACCCCAGTGCATGGAAGATTCTATAAACTTGCTTCAGAATATTATAGGTAATATACCATAACTTTTCTATTTATTTATACACGTAAATATGTAAAAATGGATGTGATGATCGGATAGACCACTGCTACTTGCAAGATTTTCTTATCCATTACCATAACTCAATTTACCCATTATGTCCTAGTTGTTTTCAATAAATAGTAGGGTTTTAGCTATATCTTTTGGTAGCATAAAAATTTATTAACTTGTATTGATCACTGATCTGTTTATCCGTCAGCACTGGAGCAATGTGCTAGTATATGCTTGATGCCTAATGATATGAGGAAAGTCTAATGCCCTCTACTGGACCATTAATGGTTGATACTTGTCCATACTCACTTTGCAAAAGTACTATTGTTAAATTCATCTTATTTTTTAAAAGTACATCACAAATTACACTAAATGTGTTATATTTTCACTACATTTATAATAGTTATTTAATTTTACTTTCACAGAGTCCGAGGCCCAATGGCGAAGTACTACCGTTCCGCGTTACGTTATGTAGGATGCGAGAAGGGAGGCGCAGCCCTGCCCATTGAAGTGCGCCGCGCTATAGCATTGCGGTTGGCGCTCGCTGCAGTCATAGCGCCCACTGTTTATGACCTAGGAGAATTGGTGAGTGACTTGGACTGGTAAATGTTATAGTTTGAACCAGCTTTTAAGAAAGGTCGTCAGTAAAAGATCTATAGTATCTGTTGCCTTTACAAAGAGTATGTAACAAGTTGAGAAGATAATGAAGATTAAAAAGGATATATGTAAACTCAAATTTATGTATGTTACATTAAGTTTTAGAAGCTTTTAGTATGTGCAGTGTAATAAATATAATTATAATTTTTCAGTTAAAATTTCACTTCAAAATATTAAAAATACTTTGGTTTCTCAATTCATTTCACTGGTCGGTTTCAAAATTTCCAATTGATGTTTTACATTTGAAGTAGAATATTTATTATATATATAAATATTCTACTATATTCTATATATATAATAATATATGATAAAAAATAAATTAAAATAACATAACATATTATGACATTTAATATGTTATATGCAAATATTATTGTATTTGTAACGGAGCTTATTAAAGGGAATCAATAATATGAAAATCTTTTTATTAAAACACAAGTTGCTTTGACTCATTTAGGAATGATAGCTTTGTAGCTTATGTATAGTGAGAAATCCTTCTATCTAACAATGCATCTGTGACCAACTTCAAGTGGGACAAATACTAATGATTACTAACTGGAGAATTACTAACAGGATAAACCAACATTAATGATCCTAGCTTTGACAGCACTGTTACGAATGAATAATAACAATCTGATATTCTTACTGAAGTACTACTATAATACTGAAGGTCTACAGTCCCTGATGCAGTGCTATTGTCTCAGATGTCCATAGATCACAGAGGATGATGGCACTACAAGCTTATTTGCTATGCTTATCATAGAAGTAATTAATATTAGTAGTGAAATTTTCGTGTAACACATGATAATATGTGTTGTTATGTGTTTTTGCATCTATTTGATTAAAACACAAACTGATGTATATCAAAAATCTCTTAATAAGTTCTGCAATCTTTTCAGTTGGCACACCCCATCCTAGAGTCACTCAAGGGAACCCCTGATGCATGGGCTTGCGAATTAGTGAAAGCTGTTGCTTCTGGTGATGTGGTGGCCTTCGAGAAGATCAGGTAATCATAGTTATATCCTCACTTGGAAGATGGCTAAACAAATTCCTACATATAGACACCTACACAAGTTATTACAATTTTTTTTTATTAATTATGTTCGATATATTCATAAAACAAAAACTGTTCTACTTCGATTTTTGTTTTTCGTGTTACACCCTGTACTTTACTAGATATTTCCAGCCACATAAATATACTTGTAAAGAATCTTGATCCACTTCTATAAAATCTAATAATTATATATCACAAACTGGGGATAATAAATAAATGCAAGAACATAATTTTATTACAATTTTTGAACATTAATATGATTTAGTATTAGCCCCAAATAACTGAATTAGTATTTTAGCCTAATAAATATCTGGTTTCCGCTTCAAGGCCTATAATAAAATTAAAATAATTTACATAATTACAGTGAAATAAGCTGTTTTATGACACTGTTCTCCTAATTAATACATAAATATTCGTAATATATTTGTTACACCAGATTGACGTTTTGATCGATACTAATTACTATGGCAACAGTCTTGCACAAATCGAAACATCAATTTTCGGTAAGCTATTGGAAAATTCGAAAAATTTGTGAAGTGAAAACAGATTCACAAAATTTGTTTAGTGTGTATTGAATAACTAAAATACTATGAAAGTTTATTAAAATTCTATGAAGGCCTAGTACCAAATTGATTAATTGACTTTCATAAAGATTGAAGCTATATTTACAGATTTACTACAATATATAGTTTAAATGTTACAGAGCACAGGCCCCTCATCCTGAACTGCACAGCGCTGATCGACAATTGAGACAGAAGATAGCCATTTTGTGTTTAATGGAAGTAAGTGAAGCAGAATTATTTGTTAAAGACTCACTCATGTTAATATGAAGAGCTTATAAAAGCACACTCTTCATAACAATACTATATCACCACCAGATGGCGTTCAATCGCACTTCGGCACAACGGAAGCTCACCTTTGCAGAAATAGCGCGAGAGGCGAGGGTGCCTCATGATGAAGTTGAGCTCCTGGTAATGAAGGCTTTAGCGGAGAAGTTGATCAGGGGTCACATTGATCAAGTAAGTGGCTATGTACTGTGAGCGTGTGTGTGCTAATTTATACTTTATTATGTCTGTGATATAACGAAAACTGTTGCATTTTTATCTTTGTCGCTGTTATTTTCTGTATTGCTTTCATTAATAAAAATACCTTTCAACTTTCATGTAGAACAAATAACATATCAACTTTACTTTGATTAACATAATCAGTCATCAAATTTCCTTTTTTAACTATATGTTCTGTTGATTTAGGTAAGTGGCACGGTGTCAGTGTCGTGGGTCCGCGCGCGGGCTGTAGGGCGGGCGGGGGCTGAAGCCCTGGCCTGGCGGCTGGACGCTTGGTGCGCCGCCGCAGCCGCTGCCACCGCCCTGCTTCATGCCACCGCGCCAGACCTACTCACCAACTGACATAGAGGTATTTTATTGGGACAAAGTTAACGACACTTGCGATAGAATTGAAGCAAGAGAAATTACATTTAAATGCTTATATACTTCTAAAAGGCTTTTTATATATATATAGTTGTTGTTATATGCTGTCTTATGAAGAAGTGGGTTAAGAAGGCAATACTTATTCTTATTACTCTGTCTCAGACTCTCATCTCTTGGTTATGAGCATAATTTTAATTTATTTCAGATGCCGACAAGCGTCGCCGAACCACTTAATAATTGAAAGAAGTCTAGTTGGTAATTTCATCCCATTGTCGGTGTGAACGGATTGAACTGTGGTATTAAAGTTGTGTGAAATTGGTGAATAAGTGTAATTTGAAGCATTTTAATCAAAATTAAAATAGTGAATATGTTATCCATGTAAAACATACCGCTTTAGAATAAAATATAATTAACGTGTAATGTGTTTTATTTATGTCTCCCATATAGTACGTATCATCTAAAAGTTTCGCATGTCTTACTAGTTACTAATTTTTGTGACCGTAAAAACCTTAGTTTTTTCCCAAAAACAATTTGGATTGTATTTTATTTTTATTTCCGACAGTGGTTATAATAGGCTCTCAATTTCAACAGGAAATTTATTGTTTTATGATCATGTAATAAATGCGTGAATTGTTTTTTTTATTTGATTTCCAGTGATACATGTAGGAATAAAATTTTAGGAATGAGGACTGTTCTGATTATTTTACTGGTCTCCCTTCCAAAAAATACTTACGACAATTTAATACATTCTAAACTATGTCAACTTGAGTTGCATCACCCGATCATGCGAATTCAGCGGAAAATTACTCGATGTAGCCAGTAGTGTTGATAATGGCATTTAATCTGCGGTAATAGGCTTAGAATAATAATGCTTATAACTGCAATAGTCGTATGAGATGTATAACCATTTTTAGAAAGCCTTTAAAAGCTACATTTTTGTGTCAAAATGTTACCATATATAGGAATGTATCCAATCTCTTTATGATTGCCGATGAAGTACCATTTTCCACTGTAAAAAAAACAATTCCCACACTTGTGTGCGTGTTGGTGATCATAAATACGCGATATTACCACACATACATATTTTTCATACGTATTAAAAAATTAACTGCCGTCGCAGCGATATAATTAAGGTAATAATAATAAGTTACGTATTAAGTATAATATATGAAGTTGAACCTACTCAAAAATACCAAAGTACTCGATAACACTAAACAGAACAACAATTCTCTTCTGGTTAAAAAATAAGCGAAGGACAATCAAGTCTTATAATTGTTGTTTGTCCACCAACTCTTGTTGTTTATACACTTTCCATAATTTGGGCAAAACATACATCCTCATAGATCTTCATCTTCACACAGAAGTGAGGTATTTTTTTGCGGTGAAATGAAGCCTATGGTGCTTTTTATACTATCAACTAATTTCTCACAAAATATCACACCCTAAGAATACTCCACTATGCGGTAAAAGAACGACAAACAAACACTCTTTAGCTTTTATAATATTAGTATAGGTTTCGTCACTCATATCTATAACCGCCTCACTAAAAAAAACTAAAACTTTTAAAATATACAAGATTAGCAGATATCGGATACCTTTGAACATATTATTGAAAATTCTCAAGCATGTGATTTTTCACAATGCTTTCCCTCCCTAAAGCAAGAAATAACTTGTTTTGCAAGTCGTGGCCGAAGGACCAGAAACAAAATAAAATCGAATTAAAAGCTTAGCAAAACAAGAATTAATAGAAACATAAAATGCAGAATTAATTAAAAAAATTAAATATATTTACTATTTAAAAATATCCCGCCTATTTGTCACATGTTATATCTACATCAATGTTGCCATGTTTGATTAATATTTACGATTTTACAACTGTATCATTTAAGATAAAATACGAATATTAAACAATGTGTATTGATTTGCAGTGAACATAAATATAAAAAAAGGAATATTTTTTTTTTATTTGCACACTTATTATGTGACAATTATACGAATTATACTTAGATTTTTTTTTAACTGGCAATATTTATTTCAAGGAGCGTATTAGAATAGCGGAAGAGAAGTGTCGGGTGGAGCGAGTCTGTTTTTTAGTGAAGCCGATTGCAAATGGCGCTTGACGGATGGTCGGTCTCCGTCAAGATGCATTCACGATGTTTTCATAATTAAAAACCCGTTCAACGCGTCGATTCAACTTGGAAAATAACGCCAGGAACGGTGAGTGCAGAATCTAAACGTTTTTTGAGTACAATTACGTAACTCACCCTTGTTTTTATTAAATGCCCTCAAGATAGCCTGTCTCGCTCTGTTGTTGTGATTCCTTCTGTCATTATTTACAATCGGCGACGTACCTATATGCATCTCTTTCGGTGCCACAGTTTCCTTGCAGCGTTTTTCATTTTTACTGTCGGTGCGAAGGAGACCGCGCTGGAAAGCGCTGTGATGGAAAAATATGAACAATTTCGTTCTTAAAAATTATTGATTTTTCATCGTTAAAAAACGGTCCAGACGAAGCTAATTGCATAGTGTGTCTGTAACGCGCGGTGGTCTATCGTGAGTATATAAATAAGTCTATTTTAGTAGTTTTCCCTTCTAGAGGTTGTGGTCGTGAAAAGTCGCATTTTTCATTTCATGATAGTCGACCATATAATTCGACATTTCGCGTACTAAACATAGCTTTGAGTAATTGTTTAAATATTGATTTTTAGGGTTCGTTTAGTAACTATGTCGAGTGTGAGTCAGTTGAGGCATGTTTATAAGATTACTTGGGGCCTGTATACTATTTCGGGAACGCCAAATGTTGGCTGTGATCATGTTTTAAGCATTACATCCCATACCGCGCAGTGACTTAGGTCCTAAGATGTTTCAGTGAGTGTTTTTTGTGTTGCGTCGTGTTCCGTGGTGAGTTCTTTTGAATGTGTGCTAGCTATATGGTTATTTCTTTATCGGTCAAATGACCAAACCTAATGTTTACGGCGCGTAGAACACACGATAAGATATTCTTGAGCCTCAGCGTTAGGGGCCAGATTTTTTGACGTGTTTTACGCCTGAAATAGATAGTATATGGCGTAATCTATACTTGGATCTAGATCAGGAAAGAGACCCTCGAGCGATAACTGTCGACACTTGCGACAATTGAATGGATAAAATTGAAAACGCGATACTTATCTCTAAACAACAACGCTGCATTAACATTTAAAATTTAATTTTGTGTTCTTTTTATCTATCAACTAAATATAGAGTAAAAAATGAAGTTTGTATATTAATATATTTTGGTCCTTCGAGGCCTGATAACACAAAACTTTTTTTTAGTCCCCTACATTAATTTTATTTTTCGTTAACATAGATATACAACTATTTTAATTTATTGTTGATAATAACATTGATTACGAACAGGATTTTGTCATTTAAGATTCGGAATACAAACACTTTTTATAATTAACTATTTATTCTATGTTTATCAGAACCTTGGTATCTATTACTCACAATCTGGAATTTAACGAACTTCAGATAGTTTTATTTAATATTTATGAAAAAAATAACTTTTACGGTCGAATAAATTACTGGTTATATTAGAATTTGTCTAATTGTTTATTTTACAATATTTCACACAAATTAAACGATATTGTATGTCTTTTTAATCATAAAATTTATGTTTGGAGATTGAGGTCTAATATTTTAAAAGATAAATTCCAAATCCAAAAAACAATTATGTGGTGACATATTATCCACTAGTATTATCTTTATAATAATTATAAAAGCGTGACAGAATGTCACGCATTGAGAATTGCGATTTGTTCAAATCTAAAACGAAATATAGCAGCATCGGACACATTTAATAGTAATATCAAGTCCGATTTTAAATTTCGAAAAAATAAACGACATTGGTTACAGTGTCAACTTGAAAATTAATTAATTAAAGTTTAAATTAAATGGAAAGTGGGATACATTATACACTTACTGAAATTGAGTAAATTAAGGGAAGTATCAGAGATGACGTGTAAACAATAAGAGTAAGAGAACAGAAGAGAACACTACGGATGTAATCAACACCAAAAGAGAAGAACACGAACAAGAAACACCTGAAGAGAAAGCTTTAGAGCAACAGATCAGAAAAGTATCACAGGAGATTCAGATATAGCGTCAAAAACGAAATATTCTGTAATTGTATAAGCCTCGGGAATATAAGCAGTGTCATTAATTCGTGGGTTTGCCAAAAAAAAATGTCGAAACAACAAGTTTTTAAAAGGAAACCAAAGACAGAGACAAGGTTTGGAATTGAAAATATAACAATTTTGGCGAAGGCAAATTGAGAGCTGCTAAAATTTGTGTGAAATTTTTAAATATCCTAAAAATAACTGAGGAGCTATTTTTCTTTGCATTGTCCTTCCATGCTCAATATCTATTGAACCAGAGGGGTCAAAAATTGTTTGAACACTACCTAAGTGAAACGAAACATATGTGAAGCTGAAACCCACCAGGCGAAAACGCAGCTGCAGCAATTTGTGAACAAAGAAAATCGTTATATATGATAAAAGATCTGCATAGTACTTTAGCATTGCACTTTGCCCTGAAATTAAGCGTTATTCCTTGTAATACTTATCGTCAACAAACTTGCTAAATCAGTAGTATATAAACGTTTCTGTTCAAAGTATATTTTTTGGTACATTATATATACTAAATATACGTCAAATTTCGATTATATTTTAAACCTAGTATATAATTAAAACAATATGTCCTATGCTCGTTTTATTGGCGAAGTTATACTATTTGTCAGACATAAATTTATGTTTCATTATTCAGTACCGTTTTAATTTATCTTAAATCAAATTTAACGTCAGTTTAATATGCGTCTATAATCTGAAATATCCTCAATGTCTAAGTTTGGAACACAGCGAAATCTAGATACATTCTTAACCCATCTCAAAATAAAGATAATATTGTAAGAAAATATAGTATTGATCTTGGATATTTTACGAGTCAATCATTCACGGAACTATTTTAAATATTAAAGAATTCTCCGACCTGTGTCGTTGTTGTCACCGCTAAGGCCAGTGAGCATCTATTATCATGTTAATGTGAGCGAAGTCAGTTGACATCGCGTGATCGACTATTTCGTCTTAGATCGTCACGTCAGTAAAGGTCCATGTTCACTGTACAACCAAAACCTTTCGCCCTAAAACTTGGTAAGTACGTGACAACATGTACGTAACTTTTTATATCGTTATTCCTCCAGTTCCCATTAATCTTCTAAAAACTGAATGTTCTGGGAAACAACAGGAATATTTAAAAAGTCATTAATCCTTCTTTGTTTTTTATACATTTTTTGGCGCCCAATTCAAATTGTGATTTCTCAACAAATAGAAACTTCCCACACTTTTCTGAGATAGAGTTTCCTCTTTCCTACTTTCGTGCTTAGTTTTGCTGCCTACTAAAATTTTCTTTCGAAGATTTTCAGCAAAGGACACTTGCCTCCTCGCTTGTTACTGTACGAACTGCTTTGCTGCTTAGCAACTTTTGACTTCTAGTGCCCAAGTAACATTTATGAAAATCGGTCAATCACTTAGCAGCAAAAGTTGAATGAACATAAACGATTAGAATTGTGTCAAATGTTTCTACTGGCAAGGAATCTTCCCTGTCTTAGCGTTTAAGTCTCCTTACCAACGTGACCATGGTGAGCCATGTCAGAGCCCTTAACAGCGAAGTAAGGTCTTCGTCTGAAGAACAGATCATTCTTACCTCTAGAATATAAATGTAGCAACACCTTGGAGCTGCAAAAATAAAATAAACTTACTGTTATTAATGTAAAGAGATAATAAAATTTGCATTTTAAAAAATAGTAACTAAGCTAACAAACTTTTGCGGAAATTGTATTCTGTCCATTAAAAAAATATTTAATAACAACTGGCAATAAAATGTACTAACAAATGAAAACATCTAAAATATTAGGAGAACTCCTACTCCTTATTTAATTAAAAACGAAAGAGTACAAATATTCCTTAAGCAGGCTTACATGTCCTCATGGTATTAAGAGGAATCCTTTGAAATGTAAACACAGAACATGTTGGCAATGTATTATGAAGGAACATCGCATAGCTTGCCAGCTAAAATACCTATAGCACGATTTGGAAGGGAATGACGCATTACATTACATGGAATAACCTGGTCAATTTTCAGTACATTTTTAAGCAATGGACTCTCAATCCTTCTGACCCACTGTAGTCTAAAACTGGACCATTTTTAATTATTTAGTATCCTGAATCTGTACCCTGTACGATGTGAGGGACATTGTGAGAGGAGACCCGAGCCCAGCATTGGGAAACTTATGGATTGTGATGATGATCCTGAAAACAGACTTCAAGCGTCATTAATCAGATACAATTTTACCTACTAGCCATTACGGCCCAGAATACTGACCCCAATCCCAAAACAGACTAGAAAATCGTTAAGAAATACAAAACCCAGCTCCTTTGCTGGGTCGTAGGGCTCGTAAGGTTCACGTAAGGATTATATTATCAATATTATTATTATGTCATTGATATTATTACTGTTATAATTATCTTACCGTAAAGCCTGACTAGTTCCCGTTGCTTAAATGAGCTACTTAATAACTCTAACGGCTTTTCGTTTAGGGGGATAGAACCTCTGAAGAAAGTGCTTCTTTCTTGTCTGTCGCCTACGTATAGATGAAGACTTCGTTGTTATAGATGTTTAAGGGCAATGTTACCACTTACCACGAAACGGATAATTTGTCAGCTAATTATTTAAAAAAAAATGTACCATCGCAACCACTAATAAAAATATTGAGTAGATATATATTAAATAAAGAAATAAAAAATACAAACACGTAAACAATGAATTTTCTTTAAAGATAAGCGATAAAAAATACAACATAAGATTTATATAGGCGCTGATTTGGACTCAAGTATCAAGTGACTTGATGTTTTTTGTAGAATAATCTTTACCGAGAAGTGTAAAGCTGTGTGAAGGATTCCTAGGATTGCTAATATTATTGCATGAAAAAGATAACTTCAGCACGTGTATGAGTGT
Organism: Calpodes ethlius; assembly: GCA_018251375.1. Classification (NCBI taxonomy): domain Eukaryota; kingdom Metazoa; phylum Arthropoda; class Insecta; order Lepidoptera; family Hesperiidae; genus Calpodes; species Calpodes ethlius. The sequence goes on from DWPA01000648.1 coordinate 16,000, forward strand.
GCGTGCGTAGATATAAAAGATAGAAGATACATACAAATAGCGACGAATGATGAATAGGCAGTAAAAATTATAAATTATATACTCCAAAACCCATTCGCTCTGTGTACTGAGCGTAGAGACTAAAGTAGAGTCAATGTAGAGACTAAATCGGATAGCCTCCGGAATTTGGGCAAATTAAAAAATAATAGGTCAAATAAAGGTAAAGTGCTACATATATTTTAATTATGCATTAATAATTTACGTTTCTTAGATTTTTTGAATTCCTTGTTTATTTTCCGTGTCTTTAACGTTAACAGTAAGGTTTAGTTGCTTAAATTTTTTATGGGGATTAAACGCCATTAATTCATCTCAACTGTAATTTTTTAATTACTATTGTTTCAATCACAGGGATATTATTAAATATTATGTAAGACCTATTTTACGACTACATTAATGTTTTTATTTTAAATTTATTCTATTTTAATTGTGTCATTTAAATGAAAATAAGAAAAATATGATTTATATTCCAAGCCATAACATCCAAAAGATTGGACTGGAAACATTTAATTAACCAAAACAAAAAAAATAAAAGCAAATTTTTAAATAGCTTACGTTCCAAATTCGAAACTGAAATTCGAAATGCTTCCGTCGACTGTAGTCCCCTAGTTAGAGTGGTATCTCAAGATGCGTCATATAGTCACAACATAACTGGGGGTCCAGGCCGTCGACCTTAGGGGCGCGCCCGAAATAGCGGCGACGGGGGTCTGAACCACCTGCGAGCGGCCATGCGCGGGTTATATTTGGCTTCTTTTGAGGCCAACACGGTTCGAGGAACGGCATCGATTTATGCACTCGTTATGAACATTATGACGATATCACACGAAGGAACAAATTAACCACCATTTGCAGAAACGAACTTTAAATACGGATTAGCACTACTTTAAATCCTAATGCTTTATTAACATTAGTTGCCTAGCATTGTTAAAAGAAATCAATATGATCATTAAATAATTAATAAATAAATAATAATAGTAGTAATAATAAATAATAATTAAATTATAGTGTTTATTGGTTATGTGCAACGATTTAATGAAGCGTTAAAATAGTAATTATAATTAAAGGTCGTTTCTGCAACTGACTTCTATGTTAATTCCAAACTGCGCTATTGTAAGATTTGCATTGGATGAGCTATATAAACGTTCGACTTTAAAGCTAGGGCATTTACAACATTTTATTAGACTTATTTGGAATAGCCTAAAAGCTAACTGACTTGTCCCAGATTTATAAAAATCTGTCACTATGGAGTAGTAGAGAATATTATTGATTATTCGAAAATCATCCGGATATTTATATAAATAACTAATTTGGTCAGCTATCACTCATTCTCTTTCAATCAATCACCTGATCAATAAATAATAAATATTGGATTATCTCGATAATTATTTTGTAATTGAATTGAATATTGGCTTACAATTGTCGAGCAGATAATGCAATTTGTCATAAAAAAAAGATGGCCGCATCTGGACATATTAAAGAAATATAGCTTGATCATAATTTATATATTAATGCTTGAAAAAAACCTTTCCCTCTTTTTAAAAATAATACACACGTACTAGTCTGAGACTTGTCGTGTTAAAAATATACACGGAGAAGAAATGGGGAGTGTGTTTTTTTTTTATTTATTTAGTAGGTATATATTAGAAATACGTTTAAAAAATAATAAAAGATTTATACTTTCAATGAGTAGCCCTTTAAGATTCGGTCTTTAGTCTATATTATGTGTATTATTCTGTAAATAGAAAACTTGTAAACATGTAGGTATCGGATATTTTGTAATGTTAAAGTTTGCACAGAGTAGAAGTGCAGAGAGCTAAATTTTATATATAACATATTTTATATGTTACAATACAATATTTAAAAAAAAGCCGCCAATGATAAGTAACCCTTAAACAAAAAGAATTACAGTCTTATTTCGACTTCGGGTCTCTAGTATATATAATATCACCTATTCCATGACTAGTAAATGTATTGTCCAAATTGATATGATGAAAAGTGACGCGTGAGTGACGTAATCAGAGAAATAGTAGTGGTTTTGGCTTCACAATCGTCAATAGGTGTGGTCAGTGATATCACTGCGTTGACAATCGGTTACACATCAACCTCGTGAAAATATTTAATTTTCGGGATTCACCTAGGGCTGCCAACGGCATATAAATAATTGGTCTGCATAATCACATACCTAATTGCACCTGCTAGCCTTGCAGACGTTCCGAAATATATTTTAAATATAATATGTTGTCCGAAAAGTTTGTCGCGATTCGGTAGGTGGTGCGTGAGAGTTGACTGAATATATCACAATTGTTGAAAACAAATGACATGTGTACAATATACATATTCTAAAAGAGATAGCTTCTACTATATTTGGAAAAAAGTTTAGTTACGATTCTTTAACTTCGTTAATATTTGACACAGCTGCGTTTTAATTGTACTGAAATATCGACACGAACTCTCCGGACAACCGAATAAATAGTTTTATTGATAAATATAAAATTTGTTACTTATTAACTAATGTTTTACGATTTTTATGACTGTATAAATGTAACTTTAATTTGTTAAGTTTTACAATAACTAAAAGATATATCAGTTCTTCTTATTTAATGAATATGAAGTACCAGTCTATGATACAAGTAAATGAATAGATATAACGAAACCTTCTGCCAATGCCCATAGGTTTACGCGTTGCAAGACGATAAACCACGAATAGTGCTACGTGTAGTACCACGGGAAATTCGTAATAATGACCCCAACCCCATGCTAGCGAACCAGGAAGTCACTAATGTTATTCCGTTATTAATAAGAAACACTAGTGTTTGCCTCATAATAAAAATTCGACCATAATAACATATAAACATTTTTTTTAACATTTTTGTACTCTTATACATTTAATTGAAGTTAATTAGCTCAAAACTCTGTTTATAGATGGCGCTAATACTAATATTCCTGGTTAATTCATTATAATACGTAATCGAATTTGTAATAGCGCCATCTGGTATTCAACTATATAAACTAAATCAATAATATAATCTATAAATCAGAAATAAAGTTTAGTTTCCTGCACTTCATGTATTCTTTAACGAAACCAAGTCTCAGCCATCCAATGTCTATACATTTATCTTAAAGGGGGGGTAAATATTTTTTCTTCGCGTATTATGAATTATACATTTCTTAACCATCACAGCATCATTTTTTTTTTATTAAAGACAATCAGATCTTGTAATATTAATTAAATATGTAATTAATAATGCGAATTATTTTTATTGTAAAACAAATATATATTACATTGATTATTAATTACCCTAGTAAAATGATTACTTCGAACGTTTTATACATAGATTCTAAATTTAAACAAATATAGTATCTTGTTGTTATAAAGAAGTTCCTAGTTGCCGCCGAGTTATTGGTCCGGGGTGACAACAGATACACAAGATACTATATTAAAAAAATATCTGGATAAACACTGAATCCCAAACCGCATTCAGACTCACAGATTAATCACCAGGTCGATACCACCCGACCGAGGGGTCAGACGAGCCCTCCTTTTTACGGCGCCCTATATTGATTTTTATGTTCCAACTTTTTGTTTGTAACTTTAACGGGGGACTGACTGCGTATAGTCGTCTCGCTCTAACGACTGTGTTGTGTGCTTGTATGATAGTGACGGGTACGGAAATGTATCGTTGAATACAAATACGTAAGCAACTAACACCACAGTAACTGAATCGTTCTCAATAACTACAGGCATCAGAAGTTATCTTACGCAACGATACATACATTTTCAGAACAAAATGTCAGGCCTAGAGAACCTATTCTATATTCGGACAGAGTAAAATCTCACTTAATTAATAATAACCTTATTGAAAAGCTGAACTATTGTTCTTTTACCAGGCTAGCTGATTGTGTTTTGAGAAGTAGGTATTATTTTTTTATCATCAAAGTATATAATAGCCTCATCCCTGGGCTTAAGTCTGTCATTTAGTTGAACACCTTTAACAGACTTTGCATGATTTTAAAATATTATACCGACGTCTCAAATATGCAGGTTTACTTCATCTTTTCTTTTAATGAATAATAACGAAATCATTCTTAAACGCAAATCATTTTAAAAGTAGAACGCGTCGAGGATTAACTAGGATTTGAAAAGTCGAAGGAACATTCAAAATGTTGAATTGAATAGTGAAATGAAAATATGGTAAAAAATATGTATGTATGCTACTAAATTAATCAATGTAAAATGCAATAGGTACAAAGTGTTTGAATATTTTTCTTAGTTCAGACTTATATTTAGGTCGCCATATTTTTATTTTTACCCTGGACTTAACTGAAAAGGTACCAATTTGAGTTAATAGATTGTTTGTTTGTGTCCATGAATGTTATCCTTCATCTCTAAATTATCTTGACCTATTTAGATACAGTTTTCTGTTTAAGGCTTGTGATTTGTCGCCGATTGTCGATATAAAAGTGTTATAATGTTCACTCGCTAGGTGACGCTGTGGTTGCGTGTACGATAAATTTTCATATTTATCTCCAAAATGGTTCGACTGATTTCGTTACTTATGTATTATACTTAAGTGGTAGGTATTGTACTTAAATGTTAGTAACTGTTAATTGCAAAACGCTCATGACAATAGAACCTACATATATAAATAATCAAATCATTTAAGTTTTCACTAAAGTTACCGGCAAAAATTATGTACCGTGTATATTTTAAATTCCAATTTCAAATGTTTTTTTATTCCTTTCCAGGTACTCAAGATAGAACTATTTATTCGACAGTTCCAGTATTCAAAGTAAAAAATATATAATATACATTCTAGTCTAGCAGTTTCTACTTACTTATAAACTACCCACAAGTATTCATTGTACTTAAAATTTTAAAAATATTTCTTAGAAATAGATCTGTGATATAGAACTTTTGTGGACGTTTTTGTGCAATTTTTATGTAATGTGTATAATCTGTGCAATTTTTAAAAATTAATATCTATGAAGGACTGAATATATCGGCCAAAGATTGTAGAGTTGTAATATGTTTTTGATAAACGAAAATTGAAATTTAAAATCAGTGCTGAGTTTTAATGGGAAAATGGCGCTGCCTCCGCAACAGTTCTGCGTGAGATGGAACTCCTACCACACAAACCTACAGGTAATTCCTAATTTAAATATATATATTTTTTAACGTGCTGTTGTGGACTGATTCCACGTTCCATTGCCTCTGGTTGAATCAACGTTATTATATTCTATGCGAACTAATAGATTGCTCATTTACTTACAAATGACAAAAAATGGCGATAAGTTTCAAGAATTGAATGAAACTTGACATTGAAACATATACCCCTTAATAGCCCCTAATAATATAAAACAGAAAAGCTCTACGAAAACTTAAAAACTGGTAAGAGGTCCAGGTCTAATTTCTTCTAATAGAGGTCCTAATTTCTTCCAAATCCAAATTTAATTTCCATGCCGTGTTATTATTATTATGGGTTATTATTTTGTGCTAAGTTATATTTCTTTTTATTTATTTACTATTTATACTTGAACTTATACATATTTAACTTTATGTACCTACCTTATCAGTACGTCACTAACAACAACCTGAGTTTACCTAAATAGTAGACTATGTCAGGTAATGATACTTAATTTGCGGTTCCACAGTCAGTATTCCCTCGGCTCCTGCTGACGGAGCAATTCGCAGACGTGACTCTAGCGTGTGAGTCGCGACAGTTGCGCTGTCACAAACTAGTGCTCAGCGCCTGCTCCGCTTACCTCGAGCGGTTACTTCTGCAAAACCCCTGCAAACATCCCATCGTACTTATGAGAGATATGAGGTAAGAAGAATTAGTAAATTAGAAGAAAAATAATTTGTCACTATATTTACGGCTCGAAGGACCAATATTTTTTTTTTACATATGATTTTTGACAGTCTGTTGGTATCTTATTTTTGTAATAAACACTCGCACTGTTTGATCTCACATCTAAACAATATCTTTATATTGTTTAGGTATAATATATATACATGATGATGAAACGTTAGGTACTAATATGATTGTAAATTCGATTTTAAATTGTTCCATGTTCCATTAGTGGTAAATGTCACTTAAAAAAAAGTATGATTTTTCTAATTTACATTGTTCCTATCGGTATTTTATAGGAAACGTGTGACTGGGTTATAATAATTATTGATACTTAATATATTGATATGGTTTGCTTTTTCGATTGGACAAAAAAACACTTATTAAGGTTTAGTTAAAGTTCTGAACAGTTTATCTTATGAGCATATTTGTAGATATGCGACGAAACTCGGTGATGTAAACACGCTTATAATTATTTTTAACAGTATTTTAAGAAGCTATAATCATGTTTTCTAATGAAATAATCTTAAAGCCTGAAATTTATTATTATATATAGAGCTCAACTGAAAGTGAAGCCATTAGTTTTCTTTTTGGTCTTTCGAGACATATTTTTATAGTCGATAAAAAAAATGCCATAATTGATATAGAAAAATCACCCAGAGGCTATACGAGGCCCTAAAAATAAAATTATTATGTGTTATACATCCTTAAATATACTTAGAAAGTCTAAGATTGCACCTTCCAAACTTTAAACACTTTCTACCGCCTGTCAAAATGTATATATAATGTGCATGTATTTTGTTACAGGTTCAGTGAAATGCAAGCCTTAGTTGACTTCATGTATAAAGGAGAGGTTAATGTTACTCAAGAAGAGTTGCCCAGCTTACTGCGGTCGGCGGAGGCGCTCCAGATCAGAGGTCAGTATTAACATTCTACAATATGTAGTTAAATTTGAATGAAGAATTCAGAATACTATTTCAAATATTAATATTAAGCGACACCTGTGTTGTGATGATTGT
>DWPA01000649.1:0-22899 GCA_018251375.1 Calpodes ethlius
GAAGTATGGGAAATTATCTAATAAAACTTGTTTACTGCTATGTATGAAAAAATACAAAAAAAAAAATACATTATAATGGAACAGTTAGTAACCTGTTACACGATATATCTTATGAATTAATGACTAGTTAAGGTCATATTTTGTTTGAACCAATTTAATTTTCAATCAAACTCAATATAAAAAAAAAGAAATATTTTTTTACGTGATATGTTCGTGTGATCTCCAAATATAAAACCAACCTCCACCCGGCTAATCAATGTATAAAACAAATCGTACATCGTTAATTGAATTATGATTAAGGAAATAATATTTACGCACACTTACCTACTCTTATAAAATCGCTGACAACTTAAACAAATAACGCCAATTTATCGCTTTCAATTACACTTTTCCGCTTTCAAAACATTTTACAGCGTGTTTTTCAACAATTAACAACCAATTAATTATAAAATATTAGCCCGTATACGAATTAAAATCAAGACACTGGAAGAAAACATCTCACGCCCACGAGCGTACGAATTGAAATAAAAACGCCTGACCAATACGCACCGGGCAACTAGCCGCAAAATGATCACGGAGAGCTAATTCATTCTACTTGTACGTACTCGTATTGTCAAGTACAAAAAATGGTCAACGCATTTATTATGCGAATCCTAATCAAAATACCACGTAAATACATAACGAGATAATACAATTCCCACTAATCATTTGGGAAAGAATTTAAATTAATTATAATTTGGTGCCGTATAAAATATTTTATTTACACGATAACAACTATTGTACGTTAAAAGTTAAAGATTTATTAATAAATGGGAGTGAATACAATTTGACAATTTATTCCAGTTGTTCTCAGCCAGACAACGTCAGGGTAAAGGAAAAATATAAAAGATGAGAAGAGTAAAAGTGAGATAACTGATAATTTTAGAGGCTATGCCTTCGGAGTAAGTAATCAAATAACTGACCAGAATTGAGGTTCACATATTTATTTCGATAACTATAGATATTTGACAAAATTTATCTATTTTGCCCTCGAATATAGCTGTGCCTAAATTTAAAGGTTATATTACCCACCTGCCTATGTATGTTTTACAATATATTAATACACTGTCCTTTACTATTAATCATGTATATAAATGTTGGCCTAAGTAGAAACAAACAGAAACACCATTTTATTCTCTATATCGACCGATTTACTTGATTACTTCTTGTGTGATCTGTATTGACCTTCACTATTAAAAAAAAGGTTAATGGTGTTAAAATGTTTCGTTGCAAGTTACGAAAAAAAATTATAGTCTCAGATGTAAGTACTTCAAATTAAAAATACTACATAATTCCAATAAATTTTAAAACATGATTTTGGTCGAATTTACGACGAATACTACTAAATATAAAAACACATTTAAAAACCTCCTAGTAGATAGGTATATTATAATAGTAGCCAATAGACAATTTCCTAATAGAAACATCTAATGTTCTCACGCTAGTCATATAAATTAAAACGCATTGATACAACGGTCTATAAATTGACGGCTTGGCGCCTCTTCTGCCTGAGCAGTGATTACTCTCAATAACTAGGACGATTACTTATTAGGCACAATGTATAAAGCAACGAATTAGGGAGTTTCAAATATCAATACTCTGGACATAAGGGACAGTACTTTAATTGTTCTGAATTGCTACTAAATACCTTATGTATTTTGTGTAGTCTTAGTTATATGGGTATACAGTATTCTAGTATAGTAGTCTTAGTAGTATTATTAGAAAACATTAGTAATATTCTAGTATTAAAGAAGTCATTGAACTATAAACCTAGGTCGTTGTAATTTAGGTATACCTACTTTGTACCTCGCAAACAAAAACGAAAATAGCACTTTTTATCCCTGGGGTTTGTACTCTAATATCCTTTGCGCCATTCTTAATTCAAAAAACACTCACGCGTTAATAGTAGTTGTTTGCTACTTTTATGTTCGTTTTTACAGTCTATTGTGTCCGATTTTAGAAAGAAGGATACAAATTTTTAACATGATAATGTCCACGGGGATTGAACTGGATGGTATGGAAGTAAGCAAATTCCAGCAAGAGAGATGTGGCATTTCGTCTATTGTGAATCAAGAAGCATCACGATCAAGACAGATTTGGTTTCGATCTAGATGGATTGGGCCACAATATAGGCATTAATCGTTGTCTAGCGCGAAGATCCTACAAAAACTACACCTTCTATACAATATCATTATAATTTGCTTCGGTAAAGTAAAGAACCTTAACCTTCTAACAATGCGCATTTTGAACTACGACATCGTAATGCCATATATAATCAAAGATTAGATCTCAAGCAGTTACAGTTATCGGTTATGGTGAATTAATGAAAAAATATAATTCCCTGTTACATGTGTTTTTAGTGTAACAGATGCGTAGAAGTGCACTTTCAAAAACATTAAAATAACGCGTTAAAATTTGGCTACTACAATGTTTTTTTTTAGTTCATGTTAATTATTGTGTCAAACGCGCTAAATTATTGGCCACATAATTATGCGGAATATCATATTTAATGCGCTAATACGGCAGAAACATAAAAAATAATATCAAATGAAAGACAAAACATGTACTGTTATGTATTATTTATTTATTACGGGTCAAGTATTCAGAAATTAACAAAGTCAAACTCTCGGTCTAACTTCAGAGTTAGTACCAATGTTTCTTCCGTAGAATCCCAGTTAGCTTTAGACGTATCAGGGTTGATTCCATGAGGAAGTGGTAATTTCAAATAGTACTGGGATGAGTTTACAGTAACGCAATTAGCATCTACTGAAAGGTCGACGTTCTCCTTCTTATCTCCTGGCATTTTTATTCTGACAATTAAGTTTTCGCAACTAGCTGATGACGTAGTTTTCGGACCAATCTGGAACAATTTGGAAACAATAAAACGAGTTAAGTCAGTACAAAATCACGACGAGTTATGAATGTCTACATGGACACGTCATTATTCATGCATGTTCATAATTATTCCACGTAGCCTGTTTAATGTTTTTATTTAATATCATTAGTACTTAATTAGAGTTCAACCTGATATTAACTAAATCTAAACGTAGTCTAGTACTATGTAGTATGCTAAAACTCACTATGCAAGCAGCAGAGCCGTGACACTGGCATTATAATCAGGCGGAAATAAACAGTTAAGTAGTTTGTTATCCATGATCGACCGTGATGATAAATGTCATTTCAATTTCCCTACTTTTTTTTACATATTTTATTTTCTCACATATGTATATGAAAATTGTGTTATATGAGAACTAAGGAATTTAGCTTTTTGTGTTGTTGTTTATTAGGTTACACTCAGAATATTATAATTTATAGATTTTTGATGGAGAAAACGTCGCGCTAAACGACGGAAAATTCGACCACGGAATACTTTGTCATTCTTTTTGGCGCGCGGTTGTCGGAGAGAGCGGCCGGGGTTGCCATGCTACATTGCTGAATTCCTTGTGAATTTAGAATTACAATATTATAGATATTCCGATAACTTTTAACTCACTTGAAGAAAAACATCTTCCGCAGTCACAGCTTGTTGATAGTTCATCGTATACTGGGGAGTCTTTAGATCTTGGACACCTGCACCAACTTGCCCTAACTTCTCCGCCTCTTCTGCCTCTCGTTGTTCATATTCCTCGATAGTCTTTGGCGTATCTTTTGTATTTAACTCCGGAGTCTTAAGTTTGTCTCTTATTGATGTAATGTCGTATCCTGAGAAACAAAAAGTTAACATATGCTTACATTTAGTAAAGTTAAAGATTTTTAGAAAATATGTTTAGAATTTCATATAATGTTGCGGTAGGTATTTCTACATAAATAGTTTTTAAATAAACTCAGGATTTATAACAAGGTACTATATATGAGTTACGAAACGTTGTTAAGATGACCCACTGATGGAATGAAAAGACCTTACATGGACTTTCACCGCCAAATTCACTCTACCAGGATACTAACTTCTAAATTAGGTCACTGCTTTACGGTTTGTAAATAGATGCTTTTGTTGGGTTTTGTTAATGAAGTAATGTTTTGTAGGTAGTTATTTTCCTTGCCCAGCTTACAACTAGTATAGCAATTACCTTTTGCTGCTGACTTGGTATGAGAAAGAATAATCATCACCTGTGGAAGGAAGATCGTCTCCTTGTAGCACTTCTGGTTCCGGTTCCCGCAATAGCTCCACTAACTTTCCCATGGTCTGAACAGTAAACTCCATTCTGAAAAATTGTCGCGTTCCCTATCTGTATTTCAGGATTGGTAGTATACAGTGATGAACCAAATTTATTTATGCTAATGTCGTAGTAAAATCTATCCCACAATCCTTATAATACACTGTTTAAAACAAACTGCATTGTTTATTTGTTGCTATGATACGACTTCGATTTATTGATCTGAGGTTTTATTGCACCATAGCCAAGGAAATTATAATGAAGTTTATAATGCTACTTTCATATGAAATACATAAAAATATTTCCTATTTTAACATAATTAGTGTTACAAATCAGATCTTTATATTCAAGAACCATACTTGCCTAAGTAATGAAGCAATGCAAAACGTGTATAATAATAAAACTGAGCTAGTTTCAAGCCATACAATTCATTCATAAACAACATTATGCTATGGGTGTCTGTACGGCTCTTTAATGGTGCATTTGGCCCATATCTACTAAAGCATATTTCCTCTGGATAATAATGTATATTTTTTTTGATTATTATTATACACATCTAAAATTAACCTTAGAATTATACATTATATAATATGTAATTTAATAATAGAGTAATTGGACTAAAAATTATATTTAAATATAAATTATAATTCACCTAGTTTTATAGGACACCTCACTCCTAGAATACAGACCTCAATACTGTACCGGTAAGCAAGAGTTAGATAAGAGATAACAGAAGCAGTCTGCATTAGTGGTCATTTTCAGTAAGATATATATTATCAACATTAATATTTATTATTTATTAGCTACCTTGCTTACTTGCTTGATTTCCCCTTTAACTTAAGAACCAGTTCTTTCTACATTTTTTCAATTTTCTTTCATGATTGTTATCACTTCAGTAAGGCCTGTGGTATAACTGACGTCCATTTGCTATCAGATGACTGATTTGATGATTTATGGTCTATTTAAATAAAAAAAATTCAACCAAACCCAATGACAAGACAAAATATTATCAAACCTAACAACGAGGCAAAAAAATTAAAAGTACCAATTCTAGTTATTAAGCTTATAATTAATATAGGTAACAAACAATGTTTAAATAATGGGCAGTTCCTACTGGTAGATGCTGTGGGTAATTGAGCTTATTAAAAATAATAAATTTTTGTAGCTTCTACCGTACAGCTTTTTCATGATTTTGTTATTAATTAGATATATTAATTAGAATGAAATTTTATCAGTAGGAAATAAGATACGATTCCTATAGTCTATTTTAATAATATATGGAAATAATGATAATTCAAAAATTAAACAATAGTATACACGACATAAATTTTAGTTTTATTTCAAAGTAAATAGTGTTCTATGGGAAACACGATAATAAACTAATTGTTAGTAAAAATACAATGAGTTTTAAGGGAAGCCATCATCATCTTCTTCAGCCATTTCCTTGGCAAGTTCAAGGTCCTGTTGCTCCCTCTCCCGGCGTTCTTCAGCACTCTCAAGCTCCTTGCCATATGATTTTGGAGGGTACCTCATGGCCTTCACACTTTGATTGTGCAGCTCCAGGCAGAAAGATATACGCTGATGGAAAGCCAACTGAGGCTCCCGAGTACAATAGATGTCCGAACTTTCCTTGTTGCTCATGTATCCCTTCTCAGGATCAATAGTGGCTTCAATAACTCCATCTCTTATTGCCTTTGCCACAATAAATTCAGCATCTTCAGATGAATCCAAACCCAATTTTCTGGCAATATCCTTAGGGGATATACGAGAATAGGACAAACCAATAGATCGAATTGCTGTTTTAATTACATTCTGTCTGAGACGCAGAATAAGAGTGAATGTATGGTCACTACGGAACTGAGGACCAAAATTCTCCAGTACTTCCCCAAATCTTTGCAAGTTACCAAGCCTTACTGCTTGTGTGAGCTGGAAGTAGGGTGCCAAAGCCTTACGCAGCTGAGCTTGTCTAAATATAGCACGTTCTGGTATATCTCCGAGAAGAAGTTCAACAACAATCGCCAATTTCTGTACAGTCTGACGGAATCCCACTGCAGCTGTCTGTGGTGCTTTTCTCAGGGCCTGAACCAAGTGTTTGTGAGCATCACTGTATTCGAGCCTCGCGGCCTTAATTCTTCCAAGGTAATATAAAAATCTTGCCCACTCATTATTACTTGCATTTTCTGGAAAGACTGACTTACTCACCAGTTTATCTGCCTGATCGTATAAAGAATAATGTAAGTAGTTACGCAAAAGACAGTTAATTAAAACTGCTTGTCCCTCAAAATCATTACGGAGAGTTGAAGTGCGCAGACGAGCGTGCAACAATCCTCTTATCAGGTCCAACTTGTTGGTCAATTCAAAGACTCTGGAGTGATAGAAGTAGCACTTAGATGCAATCAAATCCAAAGTTCTTCGGTTCTGTGCTGTGATCTTATTCATAAGCTGCTGCGAACATTCAGTTGCTTCTTCCAATTTGTTAGTATCTAGCAAGCGTAATAAAACCAGTAGGTGAATGTAAACATCAACTTCAGGTACTGGGGTCTTCGGAGCGCTTCGGGATCTGGGTGGTTCTATTTCTACAGCGCCAGGCAAAGGACTTTCTACGAGAGCCAGAATAGTTTCTTTGTCTGCATTTGCTGGATAGAGTTGGTTTATGATAGCTCGTAAAACGTTGCCATTAAGTTTCCTTCTTGTATTCGGAAGTGATCTTAAAACTCGCATAGCAAACCTTGGCTCCTTTGAGGAGACAGCTTTGTCGATTTGTCTAACATGCTCCCTTAGGTCTTGAACAGTTACTACATCGGCGTCTTTTTTAACTTCAGTCGGTTCTACATCACTGGCTGCAGCCGGACTATCTACGTTTTTCATTTCAACATCTTGTACTGCCTGCGCCATTTTTCAACAATTATTGCAGCAGTAACACTTTCGTTTAAGATATTTCTTTCTATCCTTTAGTTTGTATCTTATATCTTCCAATGACTCGAAAATGTAGAACTGTCAAAAATATGCCGAGTAACATACTGCAATATATCACATAGATTATAAATGGAATCGCACAGATTACAACTAGCGTCTATCCTGTCATTGTCAGAGTATGTTTAATAATAAGAGGTTGATATTTAAATAAACTTTAATTTTTATTCTACGTGGCGAAAAGTGAAAATGTAAGTGTAGTTCAAATTTTCATAAAAAGTATTCGAAAAAGTAAAAGCCTTGATAGTAAAAGAAAAATCACTTAGCACTTTTGTTTTTCAGGAGCGCCATCTTATATCAATATCTGTTATTACTTCAGCAATGCCAGGAAATAAAATTTTATATGGGTCTATAATTATTATTATTCCTTAATATTTCATTTGTGTATATCTGAAAAAAATGTAACACATAGTATTTGATGACTTTATGTGAAACTGTAAATGAAGGTGGCGAATATTGTTGGTTTGGTAGCTCGAGCTTGTCGACAATGACCTACTTAATCTATGATCTATAGTTTGGAGTTAACCGAAAAATAAAGTTATAACTTATTGCAGCCATAATCAAAATTCTTTTCGCGAGACGCTTGTGCTCCACAAAATCTTTATGGGAGTACCGAAACGCTCACGTGTAGGACAAAGTTTTAGGGTTAAGTAAAATCTAAATATTCCAACTAAATGTGAATCAATGTAACCTTTTCATTCATTTAGGGTCCATAAAATATTAAGTGCTCCAAAAGGATTCTGTTCGCGTAGCCTAAAAGATTTGCAACCGCTGCTATTGTGAAAATAGGAAAGGTCGTGTTACAACAGGTGCTACTTGTGCGCTGTGCAAGAGTGCTTATATAATTTTAAGAAAGATAATATCATATATTGATATCTTTGATTTATTTATATATATACAGATAGGTGTAGGTACTAATTTGAGATCTTAAAAGCATATGAATATGAGCGTGCTTTTAATAGCATGTCTATTATATAAAATAATAATCTAAACGTAATATCTTTAAGGTATGATTACATATGACATATAATTATTATACTAAGATGTCTATTATGTATAGTGTTAAATACTTTAACTGGTCATGGGCGTACCCAGCTTATAATTCAAGGCGGGACATTTTTTTTTGCTCGGGATATAAAACGCATTATCAGATTTTTTTTAACGAATGCCTTCCACAAGTAGTAAACAACAACATTTATTTCATACACAATAATTGAGGTATTAAGATTAAGCCACGTACTTATTTTTATGATTTATTATTATGAAAATGATGCAATTAAGGCAACGAAATAATTTCGGATACTTAATAATGTAAGTGATATCTATTAGAATAACAGAATTGTGAATGGCAAGCTTTAATTGACGATTGTTGAACAATATTTCTGGTTAGAAGTTTATTTTCCTATTGCCGACCCATTCCATAGACATGCATGGTGTCTCTAACTAGTCTGTGCTACTAGCATTGCTCGTAGTTGCCTAACCATTAAACTGTACTGGGAAATAGAGATAAAAGCATTGAAAAGTTTAATTACTAATGTTACTATCGAAAATACCTAGATCACCACCATCTAGGAATCACAAACGCAGTGTGTGCCAAAAATCGTAAACTACGGAGGCGCTGCGGCTGCAGGGGACCGGTTGATTCTTTTCATAAAATTTCAATGTGTTCTGGAAATGGTTTGCAAAGAGGACGTGGTATCATGGTTTAAGGAATTGGAAAGCTATAAACGCATTGATGCAATGTGTACCTTACTGAACATGTGCTTGCCATTTGAACTACGTTTTATTGGCACGTACCTGGAGGAACTCGGTAAGCGAGACTTCCAGGAGTTGCGCGGTGCCGAGCTGAGAGCTAACAATCCCACAGACCTGGCTGCAGATATTGGAGGAGCAAACACAGATCCGAGAACTCGGCGAAAAATGGCCTTATATGTGTCTTTATTGCGCTCGTGTAACTTTGCTTGTGCCACCACATTGTACAATGCTATGGTCAGCTTGGAGCAGAGCGGGTTACTCAAGGGTCTGTATGGTGACCTTCTAGAAGAGATACTCTTACTCTATACAATGGCCCTACATCATCCAGCATTTACATTTGATCAAAAGTCTCATTTTGGTGAAATATTAGAGAAATTAAAAATAGAAGATCAGAGAATACAGTACCAAGAGCAGCAAGAGCATATGAACTTAGCACCAGTGAGTGTATGTCACACACAGTCTAGTATCACCCCAAACATGTCTGTTCCACCGCCTAATATGCCAAGCTTGGCTCCACCACCTGGTATTGTGTTCGTAAAGACTGCAGGGGTACAGGTCAGTGTCATATTTGTCTCAATTCATTCATGGTGTGATTCGTTTATAATACAATTTACATAATTACGCCTGTGCTGTATTGTTCAGAAAAGTCCTTCATATCTCGCATGCATTTACTATAATTTGAACATCATTAAAACTCATTTTATTATTCATAGTTAAACAGTATACTAATTAGTGAGTGTGTTTCGTATTTGTGCCAATGCAATTTTTTTTCTACTCAGTTTAATCCAATATCTTATTTAAAGTGGAAAATACATTAATGTAATACAGCACATGTTGGTAATAATTGCACAAAATAAAATTTTCTCATGTAATATTGCAATGAATGCATCACCTTTGTGTTTTGTTTTTGCTTCAGTGTTGTAATGTCTAGAGATAATGAATATGTAAACAGCATGCTTAATATCAAAGAATCACAGTGTAGTCTGCATTTTATCATATTATCATTAATCTATTTTTGTTGATCATTTGTATGCCTGTATCTGGGTTGCTAAAGACAATCAAACAGATAATATATACTTAACAATATTATTTTTACTTAATAACTCTTTGTTATGTTTTGAATATATAATTAATTGTTTGATTTGGTTTATTTAAATTACATACCAAAGCTGGCATTTATTTGCTTTTGAAATAAAATCCAATAAGCAAGTCTCAAGCAGTATCAACATAGAGATAGCCAGTGTTGTATATGATACTCAACACACTGTAGTAAGGTGGTTATATGATCATGCATCATACAGTCCAGTTATTGCATTGCAGTTCTCAGCATTTCTAACAATTTGATCACCAAAGAACATTTTTAATAATGAATAAGACTTTCAAAGTAATTTCTCATGAAAGTAATGTCTATATGAACTCTAACAAACCAGTTAGTCATTTATGTACTTCTTATATATGTTGTAAAACATGCAATAAGGCAGAAAAAAGACCTAGCCAAATCTAGTATTGTTAGAAAATTCATAGTTTATAGAGTAATAGTGAAATGTACACATTTGTTATCTTAGCCTGGAATATATTATGGATTACTCTGTTGCCGATGTGTCAACTTTACATCATGTGGTTAGTTTGTTCATTTATTGGCTAATTGTATTTAAAATAAGTAATACCTGTCTGTGCAAGAAGAGAGATAAAGTTTTTTTATTAATTTGATATTTTTAGATGTTTTTTTAATTTGCATCAAAGCTAATCTGTGCTTATAAGAGTATAGACCATCATTAAATTGAGATTAAGTTAAATTTATTTTTGTTTGTTGAAGCTCTGATAGTTATTTCATTAATTCATGAATGAATAGAGTAATGAACTTACCTCATGTCTTGATTTTTATAATCTTAAAATGTGTAATATTAAGACTAATATCCTACTCTACTGTTTTCTATTATTAACAATATATGTAAGTTTCATGTACTTCTACTTATCACAATGGTCAAAGATCAACTGAGACATTATATTGCAGGCATTGTCAGTTAAAAATATTGCAACATAGTGATTTATTGTTAGGTGACTGAAATGGTTAGAAAGTGATAAGTTTCTTCACTGATAAAGAATAATATAACTTGGTAGATGTTGAATACATAATCGAGAATGTAGGTCAAGGCTGAACATCATAGCATATATATTTTTTCCATTAACCGCCATTAAATGAGCTGTGTAACCACCTGATGATCACTGGCCATTATTGTCCATGGACATATTTGTTTTAGAATCTGTCAAGCTAAATCGACTGATGTGTTATATGAAATTAATTTGCAATGATTATTTTTCATTGTGATATTTAAGTTATTTTATGTTTCAGCCTCCAAACACAGACACCGTAACTGAACTGAGTTCACCGCCAGTGTTGCCTATTTTAAGTGAAGTGCCTCACCCTCCCCCTGGGCTACCCATACCACAGTACAATATTGGAGATTACATTGGCCAGCATGCATGGCCAGGGAACATACTCGTCGCGCCGCTCAACCAGCCAATAGAGGTGCTAATTATTTTCTTACAATTAATATCTAATTAACTATGTTATACTTTGTTATAGTCAGATTTAATACTTATATTCATTTTGAATAATGTAGTATATTTTTTATATAATAAGCCTATAAGTTATCACTTGTAAGCAATAAGACTGCCCATTATATTATGCTTACAAATTGATAATCAATCTTTTGTTATTTTTTTCGTGTAAAATCAGGTTTTAGTAAGTTAAGTATTAAAAAAGGAATGTAGCTGACTAGGTGAGAGAGATATCTTACCATTAATGAGTACTGATCAGGTTTAACTGGTTAGTACAGATGCCAGTTACTTTCTTGACCAGGGTACATGGAGTGTCATGAGTAGAGCAGAAATGCTTCAGGGATAAATGGAATCCTTTGTATCTAAATTTTATCTAGCTTTATCTACCTGGATATTACTATATGTATATATATAGCTATCAGTAAAAATATTGTATATTTTTGTATTATAACTGTTTTGTGTTCCATTATTGCAAGCAACCAAGTGTTCCTACATATTAATTTGCTGAGAAAGTATTTTAAGGGGCTCCCATAGAGTATTCACCTATAATGGGTTTAGGTTTAAGCATTACGTCTATTAGTAAGGAGAGTATTACAGTTCTCAACCTGTAATGGTGTAATAAATGTAATAACAATTGATAATCTAAATTTGTATAGAAGCTTTTCGTAAATAAATCATCTTGTTACATTGTTATATTAGAAACAAATGCTCATCAGTCAGTGAGCATTATTGTAACACAATGCTCAAATTCGAATTTTGGATTTTATGTCACAGGCATTAACGATCACATAAAGCATCTTCGGGATATACATCTCTCCTACTGTAGTGCAGCACACACATAAAAGATTTTTCTAAAATAAAAACTAGCTGCCTTGTTCTTTCACCTTTACTTCGACTGTTTTACAGAATTGACACAACAAATAATTTATAAAATGTTCCAAATGTAAGAATATAACTGTAAATTATAAATACAAAATGGTTCTACACTTTCCAATACGAAACATTTTGCTAGTCCAAAAAAACATAAAACTACTACTATAATAATATATCCAATGTTTATTACTCTCGCGGGTTATTTCAGGTAATAAACTACCAGGCGACTAGCGCTGGCGCAGTGTCGCCGCTGGTGTCGTCGCCGGGGGACAGCCGCGCCGCTTCCCCCCGTGCACGCCGCCGTGTGTCCCGCGAGCGCTCGCCCCCGCCCCCCGTCGACCCGCCGCTTCCTCACCTCGCAACCAACTTCGAAAACCTCACCGTCGCCGAGGTATAACTCTATTGATTACATAGATCGTTTAGGAGTTTAAGTGTTTTTGGTAATGTTTTTTTGTTTTGTTGATGGTCATGTTACTATTTAGTATGTTGATAAGATTGCAAAAAATAGTAGCACGGACGCATTACTAGAGATTAAATCTTGCTCTAGGCGCAAGAGTAAGGCTCAGATTCTGAGATAGATGTGCGAATAAGAGAGGTGACTAAAAACTTGGTGGAAATCGAAAAAATAATTTATCTCGGCGTTTTAAAACATCGGGGAAGAAATAATGTCATAGATAGATTGACTGAATCAAATATGTGTAGTTAGTGCGACAAATATTGTGCTAAATTTACCATACCATCTAATAGATTGCGCAGATCACAGTGAGTGTAATTAAGATTACTTCAGTGGCGATAGAAAGGATGCGTATAGGAAAGAAATGTTAAAACTGTTCATACGACGTCCATATGTGCATCGACTATCATCAAAACGCACCATAGCGCCATGTTAACGTGCAGCTACAAGACATACATCGTTGTCCTTATTCGTAAAGAGACATTTGAAGTTTGGTTACAATAAGCCAAATTTAATTAAACGATAGTTATTAACAAACATTTTCCAGGTGCATTTGTTGTACATATTCGATAATTGAAATTTCCAGATCCGACACAACATTGGAGAAGAGAGATTACGCGAAATTACAGCCGTACACCAGCAGTATCGATCATTAGAGAAGCTGAACGGCGTGCGGAGGAGAGCGGGTGCGTACTGTCCGCCCGCGCGCTCGTCGTCCGACAGCGGGTCGAGCGCGGCGTCGTCACCGCCCGGCACCCCCGCGCCGCCGCCCCGCCGCCCCGCTCCGACCGCACCCCCGCCAGTGCCGTTCCTACCTTATGCGCGTCCGTACGCATACCCCACCCCGCCCCCTGCGTACCGTCCCCCGCCGCCGCCGTTCGCCAACGGCGAGCCTCCTCCTTACGCCGCAGCCCCCTATCCCGGCTTCGTGCCCGTGCTATACGCGCCTCCGAAGCTCTCTTGCTGGAATTGCGGAGCGGCGGGCCATGCCGGACACGAGTGCAAGGAGCCCAGCATGGAGGAGATGACTCGAGCCGGCGGATACCAGCTCGACTTCGGCGGCGCACCCCCTGACGCCGACAAGTAGGCCTGGCTTATCGCGGCCGGTGATTCGGACCGCTACCCGGAGGGCCATGGCCGACTATCCGGAGGGAACGTTCGCTCGGGTCGTCCGGCGCGACCGCCCCTCGCGCCTGACGCCGTCGTATTCTTGTTCGATCGGTAGTATCAAAGTATGAGGCTTACGAGATGTCAAAACCAGTTCGCACGTCCGGTTCACGACGCATTTGGAACTCTACAAAAATTCATATGATTTTAATACGTGTACAGAATTAGTCTTTTGTGAGATTTTCTGTCTGTTGAAAACGGTAGCGATAATTAAATCGATTTGAATGGTAATTGCACTTTCAGTGGGAGGACTTCCTTAGGTCACATTCCAGTTCAGTTTTCAGTATGCACAAATTCTGTAACAATGTATTGCTCTTGCAGAATAAATGTGAAACCAGAATTTTACAATTAATATAATATCGTGTGTGTGTCGTGTACACACGCGTTACTATTTATTTTGTGTTAATATTACGATTGACATACTCAGTAAAGTACATTTCATAGACTTATTACTAACTTCGTATTGAAAGTGCGATTTCTAAAACACTGTTGATGGATTTAGATATAGTTTAGAAAGTAAAAGGAATTCCAGTAACAAGAAACAGCAACAGATAATGTCCGCGTGCATTGGCTTTTTGCTCATTCCTTATCTCTTGATTACAATTCACCATTTATAATGGTGAATAAATTTAAAAGCTTAATAACCATTGAGTACCGGGTAACATTGGAATACAGTTTCGATTGGAGAACATTATAACGATGGTTCCGGCGAAAAAAGCGATAATGTGCGAGTATTGACTTTTTCATGTTATTGTAATATTTGGAATTTAAAACTTGTAATACATCTATGCAAGTTTTCCTGATGTATTTCATTATTATTTTCGTTAGTTACGGTAGCAAACAGCTTTTTTCATCGGAAATTCATGTATAAAACTTACATATATACATTTCCAGTATTTTGAAATTATCTCAATTACAACTGCATCTAAAGAGACAGTAAAACACTTTTAGATTATTTAATAAGCTTCAAAAATTGTATTTTTTTCATTTTCAAGTTTTTTGAAACGTATTTCTGTATAGAATTATTCATAAAAAATGGTTTTTTTTTTAACGTGAAAAGTTTTGATTTCACAATTACCGCTTTATTCGACGGGGACATCGATTAATATTAGATGAGTATATCACTCAGATCGCGAGACAGTAATGCATACTTGAGATTTAGTTTCAACAAATGTCATGGTCACATGTTAAATAATTTATAAATGGAGATGAGTTGAGACAATCTGCTGTCTTGGCTACTGACCTTGATTATTATAGTAGTTTTGCAGACATCCCCAAGTATGTTAACGATTTAAGATATTTGAATCATTAGTCACGTATAATGCAATACGTATTTGGCAATTTAGTTTATTTTACGATGTAACCTGTGCAAAAAATATTAATTGCATTCGACAAGGATATTCCAAATGCCAATTTGATGAATAATAAAAAAAAATATTTTGTGGTTTCATAGTAAAACTATGTTAAAATGAAAGTGTTATTCGATTGAGACATTATTTTCGAAATCAATTTAAATTAAGAGATATAAATTTGCGTTGAATATTTGATTCTTAAAAATATCTGAACTGAATCACATTCACAACAGTCAATGATATGGACATTCTGAGATGATAATATAATTAATTTCATAAAATAACCGAGGCATTTTTTAAATTACATAATTGGACATATTTAAATAATATAGAAGTTTGAATTAAGCGCCTGTTTTGTGGCCATACATAATTGTATTGTCCGACGATTTTATTCAATTATAAAAAAAATACCAAGTACGTGTCGGGCAACTCATATAATGGGGGTTCATGCTTATTAATGTGAAAATCTTAAGTAGTCATGAAAGTTTTCCTTCAAAATTCGTCAAAAATACCACTTGCGTCGATTTTTTTACACATTCAACAAAAAAATTTAGCTGATACAGAGAGAATACTTGATTCTAACCGAAATTATATTAAAAGATTTGAAGAGTATTTTGCAAGCGGATTCATGAACCATAAAACGGTGTTTGAATGACATTTTTAACGATACTCCATAATATGGGGTTGACGAGATAAGTCTTCACCACGTGTAGCATATTTTTTTTTTATATTTTTTTTTCTGTAACTTTTTTGGTGTGCTGTACACGTTTACTATGCTAAGTTACAGTTTTCTAGTAGTAGGACGGACGGGTAGACAAGACGATATTATAAGGGTTTCATTTTGACATAATAATATTAATCTCATGTTTTTATAGAAAAGAAAGTAAAAGGAGAAAGAGAATTTTACAGAATTCAATGATTATATAATATTGGATAGTACCTAAAGTCAACAATTACGTGGTAAGCTTTTCCATGTATTTTTCAATATTATAATAGTATATATTTTTTTATTATGAACTTCTATAACGTTAGATATATATCTGAAAATGAATGTATAATAACAAAGCTCACTTAAATTAAAAGATTTGAACATCTTAGTTAAATGTCTTAATGATGGTTAAATTTGACGTTGGATTTGAGATAAAAAAAATAAAAAAACTTATTGTTGTTTATTATATTTTGTCGTAAGATTGAATTAATTAATTGGTATTTGTATTGCACGTTTGTACAAAATATAATTTTGACAATATAATTTTGGAGGAAAAATTAGACTCCTATCAAAATGTATAACTCGTAGTAAAGCTTTATGAAAACTTTATATACATACACGGATTATGATGATAACTCCCCTTTGCATCAACTAGCCATGCCATACTTGAAATGTATTCCAATGATTTCCATAAAATATGATTTACATGTTATATAATTACATCCGCTTATATGGATTTTGTACTTTTAGGACAATGGATGAGTCTTTATAAAATGACACAACAAAAAAAAAGTAATCTTAAGTGATGCTTGGTTATTTTGTATCGTAACATTTACTGGTCTGGTGGTACCGTTAAACTTCATACTACTTTCACGCACACATGAAAGTTTCCGTGTGAACACAGAAATGTTGTTGTGCCGTCGTATAATGAATTTCTGGTCGATATCTGTTGCTGTTTCAAAAATAAATTTTTTTACAAAACAATTTTCTTGGAATTCAAAAACTTCGTAATACAAATTTTTCATATCAATGTACGTAACATTGTGAATATTGCCGCATTTTTATGTAAATAACGAGCCATTTGACTTCTAAACTATTCAATGTACAGTTAAAAATCGGATCGTGACTAAATAAACGGGCACTGAAATGTATCCCAAGACAAGACTGATGCTATCCTCGTGATTTTTGAACATTGAAGTACATGCCCAGTGATTTTGAAACATTTGTAACATTATTAAACCGTATGAATTGGCGTATGTAGATAGTTTTTTTGTTAGTCCCAAACTCGTTCTCTCTGGTACGAATAAGACTGATGAACCTACGTTATACCACGCCAGTGCATAATGTGCCGATAACTCAATTTGTATCAGAACTGTGTGTTCAATGGTTGAGAAGAATATGTTATAGTATTTGACGTTGTAATGTACAAATCATCCCCAACGTGACTGAGCACATATGTGCACGGCCGCGCATGTGTGCAAGAAATCATTTTGTATGTATAGAACAAGCGATTACTTTGATCAAGCTCATAAAACAACAATGCTCTTTAAATTAATGAAATTAGTGTTTATAAAGTCATTGTAAATATTTACAAACGTGTAAGAGGTATGACGCGCCTTATAGCGACATCGTAATTTGTAAATACAGCAGTTTATAATTAGTTGATATTTAGAGATTGAAGTACCTATATTTGTAAATTACTTGTAATAATTCGAGTGTCCCATATAGTGTAATTCGTTTATTTGTCTATTGTCTATTGTCTATGATCACTGTCACAAATCACAATTTTGCATTTTTAAAGTCCCCGTATTTTGAGAACAGTTCAAATTGGAAGTGATTTTTTTGCATAATTATATTTTTTTAATTGAAACAAATGAGTCACGCGCATAGGTGGGTGCTAGGTGTAGACTGTTAGCCGATTGAATAAGTTGATCACAATAATGTACCGTCGGTTATGTAATACTTTACATTCGTGTATCTGATCTTTGTAAGTAAACTATGTACTCCCACGTTTCGATAAGCGTCACACTTCAGTTGTATAGACTCAGAAAGTAAGAGTCGTGTAAATAGAATAATTTTATAACTTAATATTAAAGTTGCTAGTGTTTTAATACTGTCCAGCAGTCATTAGTAAAATTATATAAACATTTAATCTCTTTGCCGTGGAAAATAATTCTAGCAAAGATACCAAATATAGGCGAATTGCGAGGGACTGTTAGTACTGTTAGTGTAATGTACGATAAAAGATTATCACTCCTTATGAAGGTTGTATGTCCACATAACGTAAATATTGTGTTATTTATATCTTATGAATAATTTTATGATATTTAAAACAAGTTGAAGTATAGATTAAACATAGAGAATATAACTTAACATATGTATCTGTAAGTACCTTTACCCTGACCGGTTGCAGGTCAGGGCCGGCGTTACTAACTGCATATCGTTTCAATTTCCTTACATGTAATGTTTATAGTTTGATATTTTTTTTGTTGATTCACTCTCAGAGCGTGCGAAAAGTACATGTTACAGCTAATTTAGTTTAATCGTTTGTTTTCTCTGCGAAGGCATAATTATATAGAATATTAAATGATCGTTGCAACCGTATGCAGCTTTATTTTGTACTAGTGAAAGTATGAAAATATTTTTTTACTTTGTACAGAATGTTAAATGTGATAAATAATTTTTGACATAATTAGACATTGTGATTTAGTAAGGTGTGTAGTTAATGGTAAAATGCAAGAGTACTCGCTTTACTAAATAAATTATACTACTGCTCTGCAGCACTCGTATTTATAACATTGTTTTCCCACGTTTTATATTTGGGTACTTATGTATTACGCTGTTGTAATTGTCTACTAATAAAAAATCAGCATTTCAGGAGTTTATTTGGCCCAGAGTTGTAAGACCTTTGTATCCCACCAATGCTGTGAATCGTTTGCTTCCTGAAAAATAAACGACCAAAATCCGCATGATGTTTTTAATTTGTCCTTGTATCAATTACACATAGTATGTCATGGAGTGAAGAATTTAATATTTTTTTTGTTGGCCGCAGTTGGACTGCAGAAATGACCTACGTAATATGAGGTACAGTTTTGATCAAAAAGTATTAACCAGTATGAACCTAAATTTTTACTTAAATTAATACGTATTTTTAAAGGCTTTTATTAACTTGCAATGTGGGTTGGTATGTTCGTATGTTCGTTTGCGTCATATTTTGAAAATTTTATTAGAACCACTTTCTCTTATCTAATGTAATTAAAAAATTTTTTCACACGTTGTTTTAGTTCCGAAGACAATGCATTTTTATGGTGAGCATGACCTGTTATTTTACTTGGTGTTGGTTGCCAGGCGAGAGAGCTCTTCAACGGCGAACAGCACAGTTATTAAACATTTTACTCTATTAAAAAGTGTTAGATTTACACTATTTTTTTTCTTATGTACTAGCTGTACGCGCTCCAGCGCGTTGCTACGCCAACTAAACTAAGTTTGAAAGAAGACAGTGGCGCCATCTGTTGGA
The DNA here is from genome assembly GCA_018251375.1 of Calpodes ethlius. Taxonomy (NCBI): domain Eukaryota; kingdom Metazoa; phylum Arthropoda; class Insecta; order Lepidoptera; family Hesperiidae; genus Calpodes; species Calpodes ethlius. The sequence goes on from DWPA01000649.1 coordinate 19,556, forward strand.
AATTGGTCGAGCCAACTCAGATAACGCCGTGGACTCATGCACAACATCTTTGCTTAACATCATCACATGGTAAAATGCATAGTTTACGATTATAAGAAGGGAATACAGACAAACATTAATTTACATATATGGCCACCGTGTTGTTGGCATTATTGTCGGAGATCGTATGGGCGTGTAATGTGTTATGATAGTTCCTAGGTTTGGAGGAACCGAGTTTCCGACCAGATTTCTCCACCGGCTAGGGTCTGCCATAGCGTGAAATTAGCCGAGTATGGATGCCATCGCGATGCTTCTGCCATTTCTCGGAACTTGTGCTGCGCTTCGTTTAACGTTCATACTAGTGACCGTGTCCAACACACTCACACATGCACATAAATTATTCTGTAATATATATCTATAATATATGTTTCAAATATGCAGGACATAAAATGCTTTATTTTCTACGATACGTATTGTCGTACGATAGGTGTTGTCAAGGTTGTCTCTCTGTAGGGTCCTTTTCTTCTGGCTGATTTTTTAGGTCACGAGTGTCAGTGTGATTTGCCTATGGTCGAACCAGTTGGTCAACCTGACGATAGGACGAGACAATTAATAGTACGTGGGAATCGAAGACCGTGGACTTCAGTAACAACAAAAGTATCATTGATGCATTGCCGTCCAAGACAGAAGAAAGAAAGAAAGAACGAATTCTCAAGGCTCCAGTCGGGGCACTAGTTATTTTTTGGGTGAGTAAAATAATAATACCAATCGAGAAAGATATAAATGTATTAATAATTATATTGTTGTTCGATCGCAGAATTGACAGTATATTGAAATTATAGGTAACGAATTCTATCGTTCATTTAATATTTCATCTTATAATAGCTTTTTAGGTATGTGTTACTTAAAAAACTGGTGTCTATGTGGTACGTAAAAAGTTTATAATTGGCATTATCAAGTTTATATTTATTTAACTTTTTATTTATTTAGCATTCAATATTTGTTATTTTTTCTTTGTAAGTTGAATTAGGATTATAAACCTACTTCCTCATAAACTAGGAAGTTGAAATTTTTCATTTAGGCTTAGCTCCTGTGACAGAGCCTTTTTATAAGTAGACCGACCTGAAATGAGGCCTTCTAAAAAAATTGCGTTTGTACCTACCAGTCTTTTTCACGAATAAACCATATCTACTTACCATTAATGTCAAATTGTATTGCATGTATACAATTTGACTATTTAGTTTTTATTAAGTTCCTACTAACTTTTCAATTTAATATTGCAATTAAAGTTGTATTAAATTAAATGATTAGGTAGCTATAATATTTCGAACATAAAATAGGCATTAAATAATCAAACTTTTAGTTGTAAGGTTTCATTTGAACGGTGCCATACGCTGCCCTCTAAGTTTAAAATTAAAAATTTAATTAATCGCCGAATGGTTCAGAGTCCAGATTATTTTAACGCTTACTCGTAATTTCTCAAGCCTGGAGTTCAAGCGTAGTCTGGTTGTGCGTATGTACCTAGTAAGTAGGCCTGTCTATGTTCCAAAAATCGTTTAGATTTAGAGAAGCATTACAATGATGAGGTCAATAGTTTAACGCGCTACTTACGTAGCAAATTGCAGAGTAAATTAAATATTGTATTAAACTCCGTTAATGTGCTTACGTATTAGCCAAGCTATTACCAAACGTTAGTGCTGATGTGATAATAGCATAATAATCAGGTTAAGTAAATACCTATCTGGAATAACTTTTACTACTTGACCTGACAAACGTTGTTCTGGGGCATTTCAATGTGTTTATTAGTCACACTGATCCTATAATTTTTTAGGTAGGCAACTCCGACCTCAAATTTGGATCTATCTATCTATCAGCCGTTGAAGGTTCACCGCTGGACATAGGCCTTCCCTAATTTGCGCCACTAAGACCGGTCGAGGTCCTGAGCCTTCTGAATCCAGTGAATGCCCGCTGTCTTCTTCCGGTCGTCAGTCCATTTGGTTGAAGGAGGACCTACACTCCTTTTTTAGAGACGTGGACGTCATTCAAGGACCTTACTATATAGGTATACCTAATTATTTTACATAGATAAACAACTTCAGTAACTGCTTATCACATTAAATAACTTGGCAATGGCGGCATGATTACCGTAAGGACCTGTGGGTGAGAGGGTGCAGTGACCCCCAACAGGGAGGGTTTGGCTCCATTGTGTAGTCTATTGTTTAGCAGGTAGCACCATGAAAAGCGGACGTCGGCTTGAACTAAATAATGGAATCCCTAAACCTCAAAACGTTTCAAATTGTACTAAGTTCCGGTGTATATAATAGTTATAATGTCCAATTCAGTACTTATGAAACTTTTATGGTATGTACCTAATTTATGGCCCTGTTTTCATGGAATAATTCTGTAACGTTCTTAAAAGTATCAGATATGCTTACTACTCGTTGCTGCTCTTAAGTAGTCAATAAGTTAGTAGGTAAGTGAAGTTGCTAACATCTCATTCAAATGAAGATTTAATGCGGGATAAAAAACAAATAGTTCATGTAGGTATATAAAACTACCCTCGGTTTAATCAGATTCAAAATTTTGCTACAAATTCTTATTATAATTAAAATTAAAGTGTATTGTAATTATATGATGACCCTGGAGTTCAGGTTATTTGTGATGTTAAGAATAATATTCTCTGGTAGTAATTGTATGGGTGTTTCTAACTTTTGTCATTTTATGATATTGTGATCATTAATGTATGCGTGATGGAAACTTTTAAACACCAGCAATTTCAGTGAAAACTTTGTTTTGGCTTCCTATTCCTATTCTTTTGTGTCAGGTGCACACTATTGTTGACTTTATTCTTCAATAGATTTTATACGAATGCTTTCAAATACAACAATAAATATATTCAAACAGTTGTGTAATGTAATGGGTTTCTATTTTTAATATCTTTCTAAACTTATTCTTCCGAACTTACGTACTTACATACGACTGTACAAAGCGAACTACGTAACTTGATCAAAGGCTTCGTGCGCCAGCTAATAAATAATATTTGATGGCAGCAACACTAAATAACATTACTGATGTGATTGTGATGGATGAATAAAGCCGCGGCTTGCGGTTTTCCCGCTCTCTGCTTTCCCGTGCTTGTCGCCTGCTAATTAAGTATAGATATTATTGTTAAATTTTTTCTATTTAATATTTTAAATAAAGTATAATAAATCAACCCAAGTTACGAAAAGTGAGACCTTTCGGTTCTTTAATACATTTCTCCTTAAATAAGCTATTGCTATGCTGCTATAAATAATATAATACTAGACTATACTATTTGTTTGATATCTTTATCGGATTATGCTGATGCCTCATATTATTTGCTA